>VZTZ01021507.1:6548-22603 GCA_013400955.1 Drymodes brunneopygia | reverse complement strand
CTGATCACAGTAGGTTGGCTGATAAAATCTTCATGCTTAGTACTTGAAGACCATGGAAGAAAGTACTGGTTTGTAAACTCCCAAGAGGGACTACCACTGTTAACATGTTGCATGGCTTTGCAACCAGACCATATAACCTTGAAATGAGCTTTGGTATACACAGTACTACTTAGCAATGTAAGGTGAAACAAACTACAGCCATGGCCCAGTATCAACAAAGTAGACACTCCTGAAACGCATAGTTTTTAGCAGTTTGACAGATTAAAGCGTCTTTTCCCACAAAAATTTGTGTTATAAATGGGGGATATATGCAGAAGCTTCAGAAAGAGATTTTAAATGCACAGAGATAGTGAGGTAAAGAATCACATGATGGTTGAGGTTGAGAGGGATCTCTGGAGATCATCTGGAACAACCTCCCTATTCAGAACAGGTTACTGAGGACCATGTTCAGACTACATATAAGGAAGAATATTTTTACCATGTGAGTGGTGAGACAGTCTAACAGGTTGTCCAGAGAAGTGACAGATGCCCCATCTCTAGAAACATTCTAAGTCAGGTTGGATGCGGCTCTGATCAGCCTGGTCTAGTTGAAGATGCCCTGCTCATCAAAGGAGGTTGGACTAGATGGCCTCTAAACATCCTTTCCAACCCAAACTACTCTGGGATTCCTAGGATTCTATGTCCAGATGACTTCTGAATGTCTCCATTGTAGGAGACTCCACAAACTCTCTGAGAAACCCATTCAAGTGCCTGATCACCCTCACCGTGGAAAAATGTTCCCTTCCTTTTAATTATGTTTCCATTTTTGTCATTGCCTCCTGTCCTGTTACCAAGCACTACTGAAAAGAGTCTGGACCCATCTTCTTTACATGCTCCCCTCTGACACTTACATACATTTACATACAATAAGACTGCCCAGTCCTTTTCTTCTCCAGGCTGGACAGTCCTAGCTTTCTCAGCCTTTCCTCATAGGAGAGATGCACCAGTCCCTTAATTATCAAGCAAGATAAGGGTTACTGATTCATCCAGTAGAAGAGATCAGATCTGAGTCATCCAACAAAGGAGGTGCTGACATTTCATAATGGAAAACATCACAGAGGATTTAATCAGCACCAGATTTCATTGCTATCACTTTTCTTGATTAATTCAATGGAAAAGGACAGAAAAGTAAAGTGATCGTATCAATTAACACTGCACTGTATTAAATGATCAGCAACAGAGCTCTGAAGTGGAGAATAAAGAAGCAACAGATACAGCAAGGTGTTGAGTAACCAAATCTAGTTCTTCCACAGTGATCACGCTTCCATTTAACATTCAAGATCACACAGAATCTATATGAAGTTAGCTCAGATGTGTGGCAGCACAGATCAGCCATGCTGAATTTCTTACAAAGAAGGAAGCAGTTCATACCATTCAGAGCAGTGTGCTCCTCTGCAGAGCTCATTGCCCTTTGCTGGTTGGTGATGGTAAACCTGCCCTACACAGCCTGTTCTGTGAAGTGCTAAGCACACCAGCACTTCAGATGCTAATTGCTACTGCTCCTCTGTGCCTGCCTTTCAAATGAGGGGAGGGAAAAAAGTATGCTAAAAGGATCGTAGAGATACTAAAGATGAAGGGAGAATAAAAAAACAAGTGAATCTGGCAGATGGATGACGATGTCAAGAGGTGAAGTACCGTTAGGGCATAAACAGTCTTCCTGAGGCAGGGTGTGGGAAGCTTCCCCTGTAATATCCCAAAGCAGCTTACAGGAGAGGAGTTAATAGGTTTAAACACTTTCTCCTGTTGGCCGGGATATGCAGGAGCGCTGCCCGGAATGCGGGCTCGGGCCGGGCGCGGCATGGCCGGGCCTACAGCGCCCCCGCGCGGCCGCCGCTCCCCAAGGCGGGCACCGCGCAGCAACGCCGCGCCAAGAACGAACGCGACCTTCTCACCGACCAAAAAGACCCTTGTGGTACCGAATACCACGTACGGGGTCCGACAGGAGCTGTACCTTTAACCCATTCACTCGGCTGACTTAGTTAAATACAAAAAAGGTTAATTTTAACAGCAGATAAAACAAACAGATTCGGGTTACACACAGCTATCAGCCTCTGTCTGGGCTGTGTCTCATTTGCTATTTCTCTTGCCTCAAACGCTGCCAGGCTGCCACACTGCACTTGGGACCAACGTTTGCTATTCCGTACCAGTTGTTATCCACACATACACCTACTCCATTTAGTTACGCACACGATGGACATGTAAAATCGACCCATTATTTGTAGAAGGCCACAGTGCAGCACTGTTTAGAACTATGACAATCCATGAAGGGCAAACGTTTATTTTATTGCAGTATTTACACAGAACTGTGCTTCCAATTCCTCTCATTTTAGAAGGGCAGTAGATACGCTGTGCAAGACAGGAAATGAAGCTGCTATGATGCAATCTGGGGAAATAATGGATTGTGCTTGACAGAGAGCCTCTGGAGAGCCTTCCATCCCTTATGCACTCGTTACCAGAAGGCAAGCAGACATGATCACCAATTCATAGATCCCAGGAAACAAGACTGCAGTAATCACAACAACTTTGTTTCATGTATTGCAAAACATCTGATTTAACTAGGGAAGTCCTGTCAGAAGAAACCAGAAATCTGAAGACTAGCAAAGATAAGAAGATAGTACTCTGAATGGCATTTAAGTCAAAGAACTTCAGAGTTCTTTTTCTTTCATGAGGTATTTGCAATCATTCCTGCCACTACATGTTCTTTATAGTAATTCTGGTTGGTCTATGTTGGTAGACAGCAGTTTCTAAGGAACACTTCTATTACTCAACTCTACCAATACCCAAGGTCAGCAATAAATTCAGCATAATCCTGATTGCTCTCCTTCAGGACAATTTTTTTCCACTTCTCCCAAGCAGACTCTAGTTTCAGTTGTGCTCTCAACATCCCTCCTATTTTGATACTCCTGACATCATTGTAAATTCAAAAGGTACATACTGAGCTCAGACTTCATCTATTGTATCACTGCTTAACCAAATCAGCTCAACTGCTGCAGTTCTTTTTCCTCACAGCAGCAAAGTGTGTATATCCAGACCACATACTTCTCCCAGACCATCCAATAAGTCACAGAAGTAGAATATTAACACTGACATATTTCATTGTCACTCAAACCAGCAGGGCTGCAGACAGAAGCACTTACTTTCATTTTAAAAAGTTCACAAAAATATTGAGCCACATTGAAAAAATCCCTTCTGATTACACAAGTCAAAGCCACAGTCCAAAATCTAAGTCTATTCCTGGTAAATTGATGAAACAAGATGGGTTTTACATTCCAGGATGTAGTCTCCAGGCTCATGTAATCATCAGCTTAGGCTAGTGACCAGAATTCTTACCTCAACAATGAATTGTCATTACATGCTGGCTTGGCATTACTTACAAAGGAGGGAGAGGGAATATTAATATTATATGCTCCACGTATATATAGAATAATCACATCCTCCACATTTATTTCCTTCTGGCTTTTTAAGAGTTGCAAAAGAAACCTACCTTTCACTTACCTCTATATATTGTAATTGTCATCACAAAGTACATGAAATGGCAGAACAAGAAATTACAACTTAATAAGAAAACTTTAACAGAGTGCTCAACAAGAAGGGATAGGAGCAGCAACTTCCTAAAACCATTCACTTGGTTCATATTCCTTTTAAGAATGGCTGCTAGTATAAATGCAGTATCAGCACCTTGTTCTCTTAAAGAAAAGATATAACACACACTTATGTTTCCCAGAGACATGTCATGGTATTTTAACAGCAAGTTGCTAATAAGAATCTCAGCACTCTCTGGGTTGTTTAAGCCATCCACAGTGATTATGAGTGATCGTGTTTAAGAAGCCACTGAACTGAAGACAAAGCTCAGGATGTATCATCACTTGGGGCAATGTTAGCAGCTTCTATTCAAAAGAAAGCTATTTTGCTGCATATATACAATGTCTATGACTTTTGCACGGCGGGAAAAAATCTGTTCCCTGTATAAATCCAGGGCATGTCATTGCAAACAAGGTTTTTAATTAAAATTGGCATTTTTGAGCCTCCTGCTGACGGACAGCATCTCATTGTCTTCTCCTCAGATGGCTAAACTGGCTTCCAAGAGAGACAGTGAAAAGAAACAAAATCAGTAGAATACCTAACTTTGACAAGTCTCTGCTGGGGACAATTTCAATAGCAGGATGCTGCAGAGAGAGGTAAAGAGAGAAATGATGACTACTTAGGAAGTCTCCCTTAATGAAGACTCAAAATATCACAAACAAGACAGCAGAGGAAGCATTTTATTCCTAAGCCTGCAGACAGGATGGTCAAGCAGGACAATTTTAATCAGAAGCCATACTGTTAAAGAGAATGCAGAACTATGTCTGCACCTCAGTGGGTAAAGCCTTCTTTTGAATGCAGAAGGCGGCTTAGGGGCTGGCTAGACCTCTGGCTGGGAGGTTGGCTAAACTGTCAGCTCTGACAAAGCTTTATCCCTGTCAGAAAACAGGCAGATATAGGTTCAAATCAGACAGATAAATCAGACTTCTTGGCCAGAACATCTTCCTCAATTGATTGCAAAGAGTTTATATTGACTGCCAGCACTGTACCTTCGGGAGGCTCTTCCCGCAGATGAGGAGGCAATTCTTCACTTGTAGTCTCAGTTTCATCATCCACCATCTGTGTTTCTAAGCTAGGGCCCTGCAGAACAGAACAGGAAGAGGGGGTAAACTGGAGAAAGTTCAGACAGGAACCACAAAAATGGTTACAGGACTAGAGAATATGCCAGACAGTAAGGACACAGAGCTCACTTTAGCTGATAAGAAAGAATGCTGCTGGGAGATTTGTTTGCCGTCAAATTACAGAAAGGGGAAAGTAAAAAAAAAAAACAAAACAGCAAAAAAAGAACAGGGAAGCACCATTTCTCAACTACTGTTTCCAAAACACATAATGTAATAATAAATTAAAATGCCATTTATCAAGGGTAGCAGCAGATCCACCATCAACTGGAATTTTCAGGAAAAAAAGCCTTATCTTTGTCTTATCAAGACTAGATTCTGAAATGCCACTTTTTTCAAAGGAAAACAAAGCAAACGGGTTTACAATCTTCTCACCTGCGCAGCTCCATTGACCATGGAATTTTCCTCTACAAGCCCAATACATCCATGCCTCCAAGTGTAATATGCCAAACTAACCATTCCTGAAAAACTACTGGACTGGACTAGTGGACACAATATTTTCATGACCTGTGGAGCTATAAAAGTGTAGTTTCTTTTTCAGTTTCAAACTATCACAGGAAAAAAACACCACCATCTTCTTCCCCCCAACTTACCTTTTTTTTAAGTAACAGCAGAGTAAACACTAGGCATAGCTAGAGGACTCCTTTTAAAAAAACCTAACTGATTTTCTTTGCAATGTTAGTACAGTGAAGAGTGAAATGACAAACTTAGCAGTCATTAGGAAATGAAGCTTTTGTGCACTTTGAAAACATGACTGGGTTTGTAGTCTGAACTATCTGAAAATGTGTACTAACATACGCAGCTGGAACGTTACTGAAATACAGCTGGTACATCAACAGCTTGCAAAATGTTATTATTTGAACTCAGGAAGAAAAGGGGCTCATAGGCCTAAAGCAGCAGTATTTATTTTCATTCTTTCCAAGCCCTGTGACTGCGAGGTTACCCACAATAGCAGTGGCTACTTTCTCTCTTTCCTCAATTCGCACATTATGAAGAGTAACACACTTTTCAAATTCCATCCTTTGCACAAGTAACAAACATTTTCATCCATTCCCCTTTTTTTCAACAAAACGGACATGAAAATAAAAAGTACCACAACATTTTTCAGCTGTTTTACAGCAGGGAAAAAAGAGACCACCCAGGTGAAGAGTACAGGTCTGTGATGGTGCCAGGGTCACAACCTGGATTTCTGCCATCCATGACTATGCAAGTTTTACCTAGGCTATTTACCTATTTCTCCTCACTTAAAAACACCCAACATTGCCCAGCTTTGGTCAGTGAACAGTTCAAACATTAAGTCATGCCTTGTAATAGCTATCAGGAAAGGGAAAAAAGTGTTTACCATGTGGTACAGATGGGAAAATAGTTAGTTGCCTTAGTCCAAGTAAAAAAAATTAAAATAAAACCCAGGAGTCAGTAATCAACATCAAGATATAACCACCTCCTCACTTCAACTAAATAATGTGATTAAGAACATGTAAACAATTCTGGACAAGAGCAACAAATTGAATATAAAGTATGTATTTAAATAAGTTTCTACATCAACCACAGGCAATATATGAATTTACACTTCTTTCCTACCCATCAGTGCCACAGAGAGTAAAGAAAAAGGGAAGATGAGGCTACTGCAGTATACCAGATCAGAACATTTATTTTTCATAAAAAACATGTAGACATGTAAGACATGAGGCACCAATATTTGCCTTGGAAATATTCTGAACCCCAACTATGGAACTCCTAAACTAGAAGGGGTCTTGAATGTGAATCCTGTACCTGTACTTTCCAGTTTACAACACCAAAATTACTTTAATTTTTTAAAACAAGTAAGAGCCATCTGCACATACTAGCTATATGCTGCCCAAGGAGACAATCCAACTTCCAGGGACTATGGAAAAGCCAGCAAGAAAAGCATTATCTTTCCTTCTTCAAAATAGTCTGTTTTCTCAATTTCATATGAGGGAAACCAGCTCAGTAGCTTCTCACAATGATAGCCCATGATAACTGGTGCTCGTTTGGGTTACAGTTGTTGTCATCTACATAAATACAGGTACCATTCCTCCCTAGAACCACTGGAGAAGCACAGACTTAAACCAGAAAGTTAGGTTATGGCACAGAGCCTAAGAACATATAACTAAGAAACTAACTAAAACTAACCCTTGGCTCTCCAAAGACAGTTCCTGCCCTCAACAAGCAAACACTTCATACAATTCCTTGATGAGTTTCTGACTATGAGCACTATTAAGACTTAGTAGCAAATTTTCTATGTCATATTTTAACACAATCTCCAAGCTGAACAAGAACAAATAAACTCAAGCAGAGGCAATACCCACTCTCCCAAAATGAAGTTACAGAGGTGAGATTTCAAGGTAGCTCACTCTGTCCCTGCCAACAGCTTCAATGAACTCTTAAGGAAGCTAACAAACTTTGTATGAACTCTTAAGGAAGCTAACAAACTTTGTATGAACTCAGCAAATGATAAAGATCAAGAGAAAAACCCTATAGGAATTCTCACAGAAACTGCCTGAGAAACACACAATCCCCTGTTCTGCTCACACTGCATGACTACTGACCTCACAATGCAGTTTAACCCAAATGCTATGGACTGCTGTGACCCGGCAAATTCATGTTAGTGGATTTAAAATGTGTTTCATAGAAGGCTCTGTATTTATGGATAGAGAGGACTGCCAGTTCTGAACTAAACAAGCGTGACAAATCGCATACGAGCATTTCAGAGTATACCTCATGCTCTTCCACAGGATACAATATTTTGAGAAGAATTCTGAGCAGAACTTCAGTGATACGCTCAGATTTTCCGCATATTTAAAGACTGTATATTTTACAAGTGCTGTGGTAAATCCATGCACGACAGAAAGCAAGTTCCTATCCAGTCAGGATCAGCGTCTTCCACAAGGTACAGAGTTATGTTTATGACACTGAAACCAAGAGTTCCATTTATCACCACATTTGTACTAACAAATGTTACCAGCATGGTCAATCACAAAAAGAGTCATACTATTTCAGTCTCAGCAGAGTAATAAGTACTCAAAATACCTACACAGCTCAGGAGCAATCCCAACACCAAGTGATCAGTGTCAGCTCATTTTGCTCGTAAATCAATACCAACATGAGACTGCCACTGCAAATGCCCCAATATGGCTCATCTTTCTAAAGAGTCCCTACAGGCTATCTCAAAGAAACAAAAGATCCTACCTGCCAACACCACTTTCAGGCCTTTTAAACTCTATTTTTATACTTAGCATTACATTAACTATGATATATAATCTTAAACTGAAGTCTGTCAATTGACTGTTTGTTGAGTCAGGAATTCATTTTGCTAATGACTAGCAAAATATAAAACTCCAAAACAAAGTCCAAGAAGGGCAACAATGAGGGAGGGCAATCAAAAATTAAAAAAATACATCCTGTGAAAAATTATTAATGAAATTTAATGAACTTGGGGCAAATAACTTCCAAGTTTTCTTCAGAGAGCCACATATCTCACAACTCTGTCCCTTCTCACCATTCCTACTCAACTCACAAAAGACAAAAAAAATACTTTAAATCCCCTACCAAAACCAAAACCAGAAGGAAATACACCATGTAAATACTTTTTCCCATTATACTCAAACTTACTAGTAATCTTTTCCCCCTTTCAGAACAGAAGCTGGAGGAATCTAAAGCTCATAGTCATGGATTCAGCAGCAGTTTACTGTCTCAGTTCTGAGACTACACTTTGGTAATAATTCTAAAAACTGCAGCTTCAGCTACTACTTTCCCTGTGCATTTTTAAATGAAAATGGTATTTATTTCCTGATCTAAACTTCCACATTTCCATTCTTGCTTCTAAATATTTTACTCCAGTTTCTCCTTTCTGACATTATTTTTCATTCATTTACATTATGGACTTGAGCCTAGAATCTCACTTCTTCCACTGTAAGAAACTGCCTCATTCCTCCTAAAGCCTCTCCTTAAGAGCCCAAAAGGTCAGACTTGCTTCTTTCTATGCAAATCCTCAACTGCCAGTATAAATCACATGTCCTCTGTCCTGCCCAACAGTGACTTTCAGACCTGGTATTCTATGTAGGCACAATTCCAATAAAGCAATTAAGCAGAGGAAAATTCGTGGCAGCCCAGGCTTCACGCCTCCACATCTGTGATTTTACTTGTAAGCTTCCCGGCACAGGTCCAACACCTTTTTTGTACAGTATCAAATATATGTCAACTGATAATCATAAATATTAGATGCACCCCTAAAGAATGGCAAGACTCAGTGGTTCTGTGTGAAGAAACAAGTGAAGTAATCCCCAAACACATGACAGTTTGTTAAGTGCTTCAGGATGCTAAAGTACCTCAGTGAAAGCATTGGCTATTTTTGTATCAGGTTTAAAGAATACTTATTTCACATCCACAAGACTAAAATCCTACACATTTGCATACTTTGCCCCTTCCTAACACCACAAAAACAAAATCACAGCTCTTTCCATCCCAACTTCTCTGTCTCCAAATGAGTGAGAGATGATACATATCATGACTGGGCTGAATGTTTGCAGATGCCAAAGGGCTTGTCAGATCCAGTAACAATGAAGCTGACCTTCATTAGGCTTTCCTAAAATGACATCATTAATGACACTTAATTTGGAATCTCTCCTCTATCCAGTCACTGTTACAGAGTTACTCAGAACTCATATTTGATATTTCATGTTTAAACAAATTAAGTTTTTCCATCTTCCATATGTGAAAATGGCTTGTGGCTCACAATGACCTTTCCACTTTTTACACAATTATATAATGTCTCAATTCCTACAGAAAAAAAGGGGGCTGTTGTTTAAAGAAAAATAAAAATTAAACAGCCAGTCACTAGGTAGGTAGGTCAACATGATGACACCCTTTTCCAGGGAGCTGAGGAACTACAGGTACTTCAGCTGAAGCACCCAACTATCTCCTTATTCTCTGGGGCTCAGACACTGGAAACAAGTTTAAAACTATCACTGTACCTTTGTTAGGCAGTTTGCAGTTGCAGCTTTTACTTCAAGAGTGAATTTTCAGCATGTTAAGGAATTAAGACTTTAATGTAAATTTTTTTGACTGCAACAGGAACACTCCATTGAATCTGTCATCATTATTGATTGCACACCCACACCTTTGGGATTACCATTGTCAGTTGGAATTTTCCTGCAGAGGGAATAAAATTGATCTGCAACCATAAATATATTTTTTTCTTTCCTCTATGTTTAAGAAAGCCTCTTGATGGATGCTGGGCTTTTAATTTTGCAAAACAAAGTTCACTTATAATGAGAGCTTCTGTGCCAGGTTTCAGCCCAAGGGGAATTTGAGTTGCAGTTATAAACCCCCTGGAACACTGAAGGAAAGTACAGAAATAGAAATGCTGAGGATGACAGTAGTGTAAAATTGTAGCACTTTGTTCGAAGTACACTGTAACAAAGAATAGAAAAGTCGCTTAGATTACTTGCTCTTTTCTGAACTTGGACAAACACATTAGGGAGGCTACAATTTTAACACCACTTAATTTTGTCGTGACAACGGGACTGGTGGAGAGAGGCAATGAGAGCAAGATTTAATGTTGCAAATGCCAAGTCAAGATTGAGTTCTATTGCTCTCAGCAGAACAGTCAAATCCTATTTTTGCAGCACTAAAACAACTTTGCACTGTCAGTAATCCAAATTACAGTTTATTTGGCATAAATAAATTTTCAAGAGTACTAATAATACCATGGTCTATTCTCCATTCAGCAAGTAAGGTGTTTGGTTTACACTTTTTATGTTCATGTTTTATATGGGGTAGATAACACCATTTATACAACAAACAGCCAATACAGTCTGCTCAGTGGTAGAACAGATAGTTCTGGATTTTGAATTAATTATTGTATTGAATTTTGTCTTGATCGACCATTTATTTTCCATCTGAATTTTACCTACTAAATCAATGTTAGCACAGAAAGAATGTTAGAGTGGTTTTTAAAAACCAAACCAAGCAAACCACATTTCGTTTGATCATGTACTGACCTGGCCCAAAGCAAACACTCCTCACTCCAAGCAGGTTAACTTAACTCCAAGGTTAACCTTTATCAGAAGGATGCCAGCAGCACTGTGAAGTTACCCTGAAAGGGGCTCCTTTAAAATCCTACCTCCACAGGGAAGTGCATGCCTTCTCCACAATATGGTGTACATTCAGAAACTGACCATGCTGAATGGCATTTGTTTGGGAAACAGGAGGCACACAAAGGCAAAGTGTTAGGGGCAGGCTAATACACAGAAAAAACAGTTATTATAGAAACACCTACAGACTCTCCTGAAGCACAGAATGATGCAGGACCAAAGCATGACCTTGCATCACAGCAAACCAATCTGGGAGCAATTAAATATCAATAACGAAATGTCAGAATATCAATTAACTCATAACTGACTGTCCACTGATTTAAATAACTTCAGTGGGAAGAAGCCTTCCTAAATCCTGCCAGTCATTCACTGTCAAAGATTTTTGGTGGGGAGAAAGTAAAAAAAACCAAACCACTCAGACAACTGAGCTGGTGAACCAAAGGTGAGCAATAATAAGAGTTGATGACCTGAAGTTTTCTTGTACTTTCTACATAATTACACTTAGCAAACATACTATAAATGTGTTTTTCCAGCCTGGTCCTTGAAAGATAGATTTAATGATTAATGTCAGTTTTAATCTGACTAAAGAAATTACATAATGCACTCTATAGAAAGAATATTCTCCATTTTCCTAGCAAGACATGGAAATATCACTTTAGAAAGCTGCAGAGAGCATGAGAAATTTGACTGAAAAATGAGAAGTCCTTTGCCTGATAATAGAAGCATATATGACAGAGGTCATTAAGATTTTCTCAACCATGCTAGAGACTTCTAATGTAACACTCTTTTCACTATCCTCAGTAGGGTCACAGTAAAAAAAAAAATGAAAAAAAGAAAAAGAAAACCCATGGAAAGATAAATTAAGCAGTTTTCTATAACTGTGGTTTCATATTACCTGATTTCCATGTATTTATTTCCTTAAAAGTGCACTACTAATGTTTTAACTTTAATGAGCTGAAATTTAAGTAATTTCCAAGGGCTTTTACAGCTAGANATTCTGACCAGAGTAACTACGCTCAGCAACCAAACAGCCATCAGATAGAGAAAACACTTGATCACTGTGAAAACAAGCAGCACACAAGTAAGAATTCATTCAGGAAGCAATAGCTTTTGGTAACTGCTGCCTTTTACTTTTGAAGATCTCTGAGGTGCACAGGTTCTCCCTCGAAAATGTTTTTGGAATGAATGAAAGCCCAAGAATTGCACCAGACCTTGAGCAGCTCTGCAGACCTATTAAGACTGTAAGACTTACTAACACCAGCACAAGCCACTTCTGTGACAACCACTAAGTTCAATCAGAACATTTCTTTTGAAGAAACTTAAGAGCTCTACTATTTGCCCCATCTATGTAAGAATATATCTTGTCCAGAACTTTGAAGGTATGTAACCCTTTCTCATCTCTCCAAAATTCAGCTGAAATATTGGAAAAGAAAACCACTACAAAGTCTGTAAGGCAGTTCAGCAGTAAAGAAAAATAGACGTGACCAATCACAGGCAAATATTTAAATCAAAATGATCTACAGAATATGTACTCTGTGTTCCCTTTTACTCTATCACTTACATTCATGCTCCTCCCGATTCCTAGACTCCATTTAGGACTACGTGCTAGGAAAACAAAATATTACTAAATACTTCATAGAAAGCAATACCTCTTGTCTCTTATTTTTACAAGCTGTTCCTTTCCAAAGTACTTTTCATTTCAACTATCAAGAGCCCTGCTAAACAGGATTGGACAGGTGTAAAAGAAAGTAGTTACACATACATCATTTTGACAGGAGAATCCATGACATCCTTAAGGAACAGAGTTGTCTGTAAATACAAGCAAGAAAAATATTTACTTGAGCTTTCCATAAATTTTGATGCTGCATCTTCAAAATATCTTGCTTTATTCTGATCTCTAAAATTCATCTGTCAACACTCACTATCACAGGCAGTCAGAAAAAGAGAACTATAGGCAGTAAGTTCACATTCTTTCTTTTAAATATAGCTTTAAGTTACTCAAAGTAAAATGTCACATTTATGACACTTGTTGTATCCCAAATTATATAACTTAACTCTGAGCACATGCCAAAGCACCACAAGCTCTCATTCTACTTTGAAGAATCGTTTCAATAAAGAGGGGACCAGCTACTTAACTGAAATCACATCTTGAACTTGCTTTCACAAACAAGAACTTCAATATGAGCTGTCACTCTCAATGCCTTTCATTTCTCTGATTCTGGATTTAGTGACAGCAGCAGTGTTAGAAGCAGTCACCATACCAGAAACTATCCTAATGCCTCAATTCATTTCACCCAGCAGGAAGATGTTCTATTAGCAAGGGCACAAGAACCTTCTCCAGTGCTGCCTGAGACCTGAGAAATCCAGCGTTTAGCCACAAGAGATTAATACTGGAAAGATACTATATTGTGGGACAGTAATCAGCAGCTGACTGTGACAGACAGGCGGAGATTTGGTTATCTCCCCACTGCCCTAATAAATGGAACTGCCCTCCCCACATGACAGACATGTTACCCAAGCTCCTAATGCAGCCTGAAAAGGTATCTTTCCTTGCCATCAGGATGATCTGCCCTTGAAGGAAAGCAAACTTTATTGACATATTCTAAAGGTATCACTTATTACTACACACAGAAAAGGTCCACATCCTGACACAATGTGAGCTGCTTGCCTCTCACTCCTGCCCTATAAATCAGGAAAAGGGACTTTCACCAGTTTTGTATTTTGCATGGCCTGGAAGGGCCCAGAGATACCATCCTTCAGCATGGACACAGCTCAGAAGACATGGGAACAGAAATAAAGTACACATAAAGACTACCTTGAATTCAGTCCAGCTTCAACACCAAGTTTTAAAGCGTTGCTTTGCCATACTACTTTACTTCACTCCACCGTTTCAACAGGCTAGTTATTATGCGATTGTCTTAAAAATAAACTACATCAAGCTCCAGTTTCCTCAGCAATGATCAGCATTAGTAATGGATCCTGAGAGGATCATTTCTACAGCGAAACTCCCCTGATGCTACCACTTACTGCCCTTCCCTAAGTAGGCAGACCGTTTTGATACACTCTAGCATTGACCTGTTTTCTTTTGACTGCTCTGCCTTCTCAGCAACAAGCTAACTAGCATCAACGAGCTCAGAATCAAAACCAATGCTGCCAGGAACACACAAACACAAATGTCTCCCAAGATACAACAATAATTAGGGGAGAAATAGACACTGCGACTTTTGAAAAGCTCAGTTTTGACGTATTCCTGCAATGATCAAAAACTTACACTTTTTTGTTTTGTAGTCACACTGAACTACTTGTGAGCAAGCCCATAAAAAGGATTCAGATCCAGCTCACACCACACAAGACACCTCTTCCTTCCCTTCACCTCTCCTTTCGTCACCCTTTTAAATGAGTGAAAATACTGCACATTTCAATGCATTCCACTTGTTAAATGAAAAGGTAATTATCCCCACCCCCAGCTTAAGACTTAAGATCACGCATCTGCAATGATCTTACCTAGAAGAAACTTGAAGCAACTCCTACAGAAACAGGTGGTACATATGGAAAAAAAAGTGCACTCAAAGAAATTACCCACTCAGAGAAAAAAACATGAACCCTTTTATACTGAAAAGCTCTACATAGCACTTATACCTGAAAAATGATTGGTTAAAAACAACTTTCCCCCCACCAACACACATTTTTTCCTTGCAGTCAGAACATGATTCCACACACATCTTGTTGTATTTTGAATGAGCTCATCTTAAATAGCCACGAGCTTTCCCCACTCTAGTGGGGCAAAAAAGGAATTCAGCAGAAGTAATGGGCTTAGCAAGAATAAGCAGCTGTTTACTCTGCATGCAATAAAACAAGCTGAAGGAAATCTTTTCAGTTTTGACCTCAAGCTGGATGTACTGTTCATACAGCACTCTGAGGTTTTTGTTTTACAGTGTAAGCCAACAAATCACCCAAAGCCATAGCGCGATTTATCAATAACTTCTCAATACACATTTATTATTATCCTACACTGTTGTAACTAACAAATATTCAGAGAGAAAGAAAAAAATACACTTTTTACTATCAGGCTTTGTACAAATGCACAACGAAACATAACACTGCATAAAAGGAGATATTCTTTTTACATATATTTGTTGCACGTACTGTGAAGTTGTCCCTTTTCTTTCATCCACCGGCTGTGCAGACATTTATGGTTAAGAGCCCTTGGTGCCCAGAGACAACTATTAACCTCAGCGACTGCCACACATGCACTTCCCAGAACCCAACACCTGCACAAGCTGATGAACTTCCAACACACACTTGACTCAAGAGGCTTGGAGGAAGGCCTGAGCCAAATTTCTCCATCGGGATTGGTACAGACCTATACAGTTTCTGCCTCACAGAGCTTACAACCTAGCTAATTCATTTTTTGTTTTACTGCTAGACAAATTCAGGAGACAGGGAATACCTAGTGTACCTCAAGTTTCAGACTGATTAATGAGAAAAAATCCCTTCAAAAGTCATACACCTAAAAATTAAAGAGATGACAACATAATGTGAAGAAAAAGCAATACCACAGCATTGCTGACTCCTAACCAACACAACTGAAGATATAGCCTCGCATCTGAGTGTTATATATTACTACTTCTATAGTCCAGGCAGCCTCAGCACCCACACCAATAGCCGCCTCAGGTTAGATACTCTCTATGCTGATAGTTTTCCACAGCAAACTGCGGAGAAAGGCGACGATCCCCCCAGGCTTCGGGAAGGGCCTGCGAGAGCAGCAGCACAGGTGAGCGACAGAGCAGCCGCGGCCGCACAGCAAGGCACGAACCCCGCGGCTGCTGGGGAGGGAAAACGCCCGCGAGATGCTGTGGATGAGGGAAGATGCCCGGGGAAGGAGGGCAATTCCTCTCTGGGGACACCAGTCTAGAAGGGCAGCGGGCGCAGGCAGCCTCCCCTGGCTCCCATGCTACTGCCTTCCAGTCTCAGTGCCGGAGGAAACGATCCCGGTTTTAATGGAGAGAAGAGGAGATTCTTTCTCGGGAGACGGACTCCAGAAGCGACACCACGTCCCCCGCGAAGTTAGAAGCTTCTGGAAGTTGTGTACTTCGCTACGAGCGCGCACGGCCACCATCACCTCCCGCCACCGGTTACGGCCGGGGCCCGGCCCCCGCCCCGCGCCCCCCCGCAGCCGCCGGCCCGGCCGAAATCCCCG
>VZTZ01021506.1:16647-35639 GCA_013400955.1 Drymodes brunneopygia | reverse complement strand
CAGAGCCCCAGAGCTGGGCACTGCAGCCAGCCCTGAGCCCCTGAGCCCCAGAGCTGGGCACTGCAGCCAGCCCTGAGCCCCTGAGCTGGGCACTGCAGCCAGCCCTGAGCCCCTCAGCCCCAGAGCTGGGCACTGCAGCCAGCCCTGAGCCCCACAGCTGGGCACTGCAGCCAGCCCTGAGCCCCTGAGCTGGGCACTGCAGCCACCCCTGAGCTGGGCACTGCCAGCAGGATGTCACAGTTATTTGTTATCATCCATATTAAATGTCACATTGACATGTATAGGATTTATGCCATTAATATAACACCATGTTGTAATTGTTGCAATGAATGTGTATTTATATAGTATATATTGCAACTAGGCTACTCCCTCTGACTGTATATAGTTATTATATAGATATAGACTGTTTATTTAGTGTACATATAATTACTATTATATATATATAGTTTATATGGTTATTTATTATATTATCCTAGAATATCCTGAGTCAGAGGGGACCCACAGGGATCGCTGACGTCCAAGTCCTAAATATACATATATTATATATAGCAATTAAGGCAGAACATGATAACCCCAGCTGTACCTCCCTGCCTCAGAGCCTTGCCCAGCCCGTGCCCTGGGCAGCACTGAGCCAGCCCAAACCCACCAATTAATGTCAGAACTCAAATTTGTTCAGGTTCTCGGAGTAAAAGGAAGGTAATTACCTGACTCTAGAAGCAAAGGCCATAAATGGGTGGTTGCTTTAGAGGGAATTCAGAGCAAAGCAGCCTCTTGGGTACTCAGAAACTGCCCATAAATGGGGAACCTCCCCAGTTTACTGCCACCGTGTGATTCTGTGGCACAGTTCAGGGAACAGCCCCAGGGAAAAACCCCAGCACAGGCACTGCCTGAGAGGAGAATTTTCTGCCTGCCCTGTACCCCACACCCATCTGCGTGTGATGGGATTACCAGGGACCAGAGAGCCACATCCTAGCTCAGTAAAGAGCATTTCCAGCTGCAAACTGCATTCTGGGCTGGGCAGGGCAGAGGGATGGACTGTCCCAGACAGATTAAAGCCTGCTGGCTCCTCAGCCTCCTCACTGACCTTGTTTTTGCCTCCCAAAGCCCTGCCTCTCCCTGCAGGAGGGGCTTGACCACCCTGGCACAGCTGTCTGCCCTGGAAACGCTTTCCTGTGGCTCCCCTGGCACCCCTGGAAGGGTTTCAGAGCACTCCCCCTCCCCACTCCCCTCTGCACTCACCCTGGCCAGGGATGGGGCCGAGGCTGGACAAGGCTGATGGCCTCAGCACAGTCCCCTGACCATGGCCCCAGGGGTGCTGGCAGGTGACAAATGCCCTTGGGACAGTCCCTGGCACCTCTGTGGATCATCAATGGCTGCAGAGGGGAATCCAACCCCAGCAACAGCCCAGGGAATGGGTTTAGGACCTGCTTTACCTTGCACGGGTGTGGGTCAACCCCGTAGGTCTCCAGAGTCTGGGCTTTCCTGAGAAAATTCAGCTCTGAAGTCGCTGGTGCCTGCCCACTGCAGGAGGGAAAAACCAGGAAATAAGGAATATTCCATGGCAGGCAGGAAGGAGAAAGGCGGCTCCAGGGATCCTGTTAAGGATGGAGCATCAACCACAGCACATTCCCATTAGATTTTTATGGGATCAGCAGGAGCCCAGCACTGAAGCCTGGCCCAGCCTCTTCTGCCAGCCACATCCACAGGAGTCACGCTGAACTGGCAGCACTGGGAAGGGTCAAGAGGCAGCTGCCAAATTTAGGGGTGAATTCCCTACTTGCAGCACAAGCATCTCATCAGGGGGAGGAAAGGGGAGTTTTGGGGCAGCAGGCAGCAGCCCCTGGCACATAAGAACACAGCTCTGATGGGTTTTTGGGAAGTTAAACCCACTTCCCTCCCTGGGAACCCTTCAGGACACAGCCCCAGAGGCACCAGCAGTGCCATGGGGTAATGGGGATTGCTGATGGACTCTGCACCTCACGTCCCTGGGGAGGGGTGAGGGCAGCAGGGGGTTTATGGTCACTGTCCCCATCCAAAGGTCCCCTGGGCTGTGCTGGCTGAGGCAGGAGCAGGTCCCAGCTGGATGTGACCCATGAGGGGTGAGAGCCCAGCCCACGATGAGAGTGAAAATCCCAAACAGGACAAAATGCTCTGAGCATCTCCAGCTCCCGTACCTCAGCTCCGACTTGTGGATCTCGGCGATTTTCCTCTCCAGCTTCTCCGAGTGCTTGGGGAAGAACTGGAACTTGGAGCTGTAGCCTTCTGGGTGCTTCCCCGGGTCGTAGTCCCCAATCTCAGCTGGTGGGAGACAGATCCAGTTGGGAAGAGCAGCACAAGCAGAGCACAGCACAGGCAGCACCCAGCCAGGGCTCGGCAGAGCCGCTCCAACCCCGCTGTGCTCCCCACGGGGAGGGATCATTTGTCAGGCAGTGACTGCAGCCAATTAATTGTGCTGCTTGTGTGGCAATCACCTGGCAGCAGATGGTCACTGTCCCGAATTTATTAATTCCTCGAGCTGCAGGGGCAGGCAGGAGAACGGGCAGGAGGGCAGGGGCTGGATGAGCCCAGGAGCTGCTCCTGGGGACACTGTGCCCCCAGCACAGGTGTGACATTGCAGGTGAGAGCCCAGCAGCCATCCTCACCCTCCCCCAGCCCAGCCCAGCACTGGTGGGTGCCATCAGCATTGCAGGTGCAGGGACCTCAGCAGGAAAAGCAGATTTGTGCTGTCACAGAGCAGAAATTGGGGCCCTACCCTGCAGGATGTAGGCAGCCAGCAATGCAGCATCCGACGTCTTGCACAGCAGCCGGCCGTGGTACAGATCCCTCTTGATCTGCAGGAAGACTAAATACCTGGGGACAGCAGGAGAGTGCCTTTGGTAAGGACAACTAAATACCTGGTGACAGCAGGAGAGTGCCTTTGGTAAGGAAAACTAAATACCTGGGGACAGCAGGAGAGTGCCTTTGGTAAGGACAACTAAATACCTGGGGACAGCAGGAGAGTGCCTTTGGTAAGGACAGTTCAAATGTCCCAAACAGCCAATTTAGACATGGCAGATCTGCCACCAGACACTCTCTCTGGCACCTCACTCCCAGCAGCCCTTCTCCCAAACATGGCACTGGCTGGGCTGATCCTGGCTGGGGCTGGGGCTCAGTTCCACCCATCCCAGCCCCTTCCCAGCCCGTGGTGCTCCAGGGACACTGTGCCTGCTCCGGGGCCAGCACATGACCCGAGGGCTGCTGGAGATCACAATGACCTGGATCCCCATCGGGTTTCTTCACACAGCTGCAAAGCCCAGCCCAGCCGAGGTGCCCAGTGCTCTAAAGGGGATCTCATGACCCAGAGCCCACCAGTGCATTTTCCCTGGATGTTCAGCTTCCCCATAATGTGATTTTCTCCTTCCCAACTTTTTGTGTCCCTCCAGCTGTTGGTGTGTGCACCCACTTCCCTGCTCTGTGCTTGCCATGACCAGGCTGCATCACCCCATGCTCCCCATCCCTGACTCTGTGCCCAGCAGAAAGACAAACTATGCTGGAAAAATTACGTATTCCAATAAATTTAAACCCAAGTAACATTTTGGGCTGCGTCATGTGGCATTTGGGAAAACCTTTAGCTGGTAAAGCATAAGTCATGGAGTGAAGGAGCAAAATGGAGAGCTCAGAAATGAATTTAAATAACCAGACTCGCACTCTGCAGTGCTCGGTCATGCCTCATTGCTCAAATCCGAGTTTATGATGAGGTAAACTATTAATTTTCACAGATAAAATACATTAAAGAGAAATCCTCGTATTAAAGTGGACTCAGTCCAGGGAAAAGTGAATTTTAAGCCCAGGTTTCAGCTGCAGCTGCAGGCACACCTCAAAGGGCAGCAGGCAGGGGCAGCTCACCTGCATGGGGGCCTCCACCTGGACCTGTGGGGGGTGAAAGAAGGCAGAGCTAGATAAGGTTTGGGGAGGAAATTCTCTGTATTCCACCCTCTGTCATGGGCAGGGACACACTAGAGCAGGCTGCTTCAGTGCCAGGGCCTCACCACCCTCACAGAGAGGAATTTCTCCCCCTCATCCCATCTCAGCCTCCCCTCTGGCAGTGGGAAGCCATTCCCCCTTGTCCAAAGTCAGAACCCTCCAGTGGAGGCTCCAGCCCAGCTGCCCCAGGCAGAGCTGCCCCAGGGGCCAGGGCTGCTGCAGATCCACAGCCACAGCTCGTTTCCCAAAGCTGCTGCAGGCTCCTCGTGTCCTTCCTGCTGGCAGGAAGAGCAGCTTGAAGAGCCCCTAAAGATAGAAACTCGGGAGAGGCTCTGCTGTCAGCGCAGCTCCCACCCGGCGCTCCCGAGCGGACGCGCTCCTGGCGTCACAGGGACACGGCTGGCTGCTCCCGCAGTGCCAGGGGACCTGGGCACACTCAAACCCTTCCCGAGCACAACCAGGACACCCTGAGCTGGGGCTGTGCTCGGCCAGGGCACCAGGGCTGGTTCTGAAGCGGAGTCTGAGCAGCAGCGATTGTGTCACGGAGCCGGGGCCGTGCTCTGCCCTGGAATGTGGGCTTGGAGCTGACTGCAGGTTCAGAGCCAGCCAGGGGCTTTAACCACAGAGCCCAGGGCTGGTTCAGGTGGGAAAGGACCTTAGAGCCCACCTCAGTGCCCGTCCTCACCTGGTGATCTCCTCCTTCAGCGCCGCGGGGTCCGTGGGGTAAAACTTGACACGGAAGCACATGGTGAAGGGAGGCTGGGCTGCAGAGAGCAGGGACACGGTGTCACCAAAGGGCAGGGCTTGTCCCCTTCACCCCTGAACCACCCCGCTCGAGTCAGGTACCACTCGGGCTGTCACCCACCTGCCTTGTTCCCCCCAAAGTGCCCTTGGTGAGGAGGGGGCAGACAGGCAGGGACACACTCGTCACTGCAGTGGCCATGGCAAGAGCTGGTGTCCCTGATAAAGCTGTGGGAAAGCGCCAGTGGCTCAACTACCTGCCACCCAACCCACTCCCTGCTCCCAAATCCCACTTCCTCAGCCCCATCATTCCTGTCCTGACCCCCACTGAGGCTGGTGCCCTGTGCTGGCTGCAGCTGCTGTGATCCTGCTCTCAACCCACCAGAACAGCTTTTGGGGGAACCTTTTCCTGGGAGAGGGGCTGGGAACTGACCCCAGAGGGGATGGGCTGGAGAAAATGGGGTTACATCTGAGATGGAAGGAGCCCATAACCTGCAACACTCACCCCGCATCTGCTTCACCACCGACTTGGTGAACTCCAGCCAATGCTGAAAGGAAGAGAAGGGAATTAAAGCTCGCACGGAGCTGTCAAACGGCCCGATCGCGGTGTTAGAACGGGAATCTGCGCTGGACACGGTCCTGCAGACCCCGCTGCCCGGGCACCTCGCTTCACAGCAGCATCGCGTTCTCTCACCCTGCAAACCCCGGGATGCTGCAGCCCCGGGCAGGGTCCCGAGAGCCGGGAGAGCCCCTCCGGCACACACCCACCCCGCCCAGCGCCGGGGGATCTCGGGGAGCCGGGGCTGCTGCTGCCAGAGCCTCCCGGGCGGGTCCCCAGGGGGCTGAGGGGGGCCATGCCCTGTCCCCTGGGCAAAGGAACGAGCCCTCGGAGCACCCGGAGCCCCCTGGTCCAGCAGCAGGGCTGGGGAGAGCTGCTGGGGAAGAGCCTTTCACCACTGCCTGAAGCTGATTTTATTGCAGATCTCTGCCTCACACTCCGGCTTTCAGCTGCAAGGACAAGCCTGAGCCCCGCTCCCCCAGCCCGGGCAGGAGGGGCTCTCTCTCACCCTTTGCTTGTCGGGGTCCACAAAGCGGATGCCGAAGTAATCCTTCTCCAGCAGGTTCAGGTGGTGGCAGAGAAGGTCAAACAGGTACTGGCCCTTGGCATCTCTCTGCAGGACAAAGAGACTCAGTGACAGCACAGGAGGGGCAGAGCTTGGGGGGGGATGCGAGTGTGAGGGGTCTGGAGCTTGTGAAGTGACACCGAGGACAATGCAAACCCCACAGAGCTCCCCGTGTGACATTTTCAGCTCCGGAACCAACTCCCATCCCACCTGAGGGGCAGGTGAGTCAGTTATGCCCCATAAGACGGGATGAAAACCTCCAGGCCTGTGGGAATGTCCCGATACCTCCCCGGGGGGAAGTTTCACACCTGAGCCAGCTGAGTAAGGGAGAACATCGCCCTTACCCAGACAAAAACCTGCGGGATCTGCCTCTTATCGGTCTCTTTCCTCATCTGCCCCCAAACCCAGCCTGTTGCTAAACAAAGGTCGGTTTGTGTGGTCAGTGCCCCTGCCCTCGCTGCTCGTCCCCTCGGCCCCAGGGCTGTTCTTATGCAGAGATTCGGCCACCACATCCCCAAAAACTCTCCTCCTCCTCCCCTTCGCTGGGGGCTGCGGAGCCCCTGCCGCTTTGCAAATGGCCCATCGTTTGAGTCATTAACGCCGAACATTTCGGTTCTCCCACCGCCAGAATTCCCGTGGGATTCACAGCCCCGGAGCTTTGAGGAGCTGCCGCGCTTGGCAGGGCCGGGTTCCTGCTGCACTCGGCGCATCTCGGCGGATCAAAGGCTGCTCCTGACACCCGCGCTGCCTCCTTCCTTCCCACAAACACCGCGAACGCATCGCTTCCTGACAAATACATGGAGCACACGCGTTATCTGATCAAATAAGTGCATTATCTGATCAAACAGTCGCTCAGCAGGCACAGGCTGCAATGGGGGAAGCCCACGGGACGGCATTAACCCGTTCCTGGGGCTCGGTGCCGGATGAGGAATGTGTTTGTGATGTAAATAAAGAGGGTTTCACACCGGCGGCGATGCCGCTGCTGGCACGCCGTGCCCTCGGGGTCCGGGCTGGCAGCACCGCGGGGATGCGATCGGGGACCCGGCTGGGGCGGTCCCGGTCCCGGGTGCGAGCCCTGCCCGGGCACAGCCCGGCCTGCTCTCGGCTCTGCGGGGCACCGGGACACGGAGCAACTGCACGGAGACATCAGGGACGGCCCTGGCGCTCTCCTGGAGCAGCCCGAGCTCGCAGCCTGGCCCGGGCCGAAGTAAATCACGGAAACTGAGTGTGGGAAAGCCCTCCAAGACCATCGAGTCCAGCCATCCCCCAGCACTGCCAAGGACACCACTAATCCGTGTCCCCAAGTGCCACATCCACACGGCTCTAAATCCCTCCGGGGATGGGGACTCCACTCTGTGCCGGGGCTGGACAGCCCTTCCTGCAGAGAAGTTTTCTCAGTGTCCACCCTGAGCCTCCCCAGGCCCAGCCTGAGGCCATTCCCTCTCCTCCTGTTCCCTGGGAGCACAGCCTGACCTCCACTCGGGGGTCCCTGCTCCTATCAGGGAGCTGGGGACAGTGAAAAGGGGCCCCCTGAACCTCCTTTCCTCCAGACCCTTGCCCAGCTCCGTCGCTCTTCTCTAGACACAGCCCAGCACCTCCACGGCTTTCTTGGGGCGAGCTCTGGGGTTTTGGAGCTGCTGCTAAAGGCCAGAGGAGCAGCCCCGCTCCTGCCCGCAGCGCCGGCAGCTGCTGGCCCGGCCCTGCGGAGGCTCCAGGGGCTCGGCCGGACCGACAGCGAACAGAGCTCCCCGCAGGCCGTAAGATGGATTTAGGTGCCGAACTCGGAAAGCCGCGGCCCAGATCGTGCTTTATTAATGGCAAACGGCGCTCTGTGAGCACCATCCGTCACCGTCAGTGTCGCTGTCACCGGCACTGCCCGGGCTCGGGCACAGGGGCAGAGGAACAGCGACACCTGAACCCAGAGCCCTTTTCCTGAGCCACAACAAGTTACTTTCCTTTCCCGAAATAAGATTCGATTTTACAATGAGGGCTGAAGCAGCAGGATGGAGCTTGAGAAGAGACAAACGGCGGCAGCAGCTCGGGAGCACAGGGACAAACCCGAGCCCTGCTCACCTTCCCAGCCCGGCTGGGACCTGCAGGGGGAAGGCTGCACCTCCTCCCTCACAGAACACAGAAATAAATGCTGGGTTTGTTCTCTTCCCCCAGAAAAGGTTCCTCTGCAGCCTGAACTAAAAGGACGCTTGGCACAGACACGGAGGTTAAAACAACTAATAACAGAAAATGCATAAGAAAAGACACTCCCAAATCATTCCCAGCTAGACCCCAAGGACTGCCAGAGCCTCCCGGAGCCACTGCAGGAGGGGAAGGGCTGATTCCACAACCTCCAGCATCCTGTCCCTCCACACATCCCAGGGCAAATGTCACAGGGATTGCTCGAGGCCCCTCTCCCTTCCCCTGCCCCAAACCAGCACGGAGCCTGCAGATTGTTTCCTCTGCAGTTTTCACGGAGGAATTGCAGGGAAGGACAAACCAGACAGCCCCCCAGTGTCTGGAATCTGGTGAAAGTATGAAACCACGGATGGCATTACAGGGAAAATGCTCCCTCTTTGATCTCTCTAACTTGAATTAAACATATTCTAAATTAATCATTAGCAGAATGTCTTTCAGGAAATTATCTGAACTGCCTTTACAAATCACGACTTAAAAGAGCTCCCATTGCATAACACCGGCTTAAATATTCCATGTTTGGATCTTTATATGTTCTTATAAAATGAGACTCCTGTCTGTCTGATGGTTTTTGAGGTCAGCCTTTCAGGGGTGCCCAGGCTGGTGGGGAGACCATGGGCAGCCGCTGGCACACGCTGGGATGCCACGTGCCAGGCTGGATATTGGGCAGGAATTGTTCCCTGGGAGGGTGGGCAGGCCCTGGCACAGGGTGCCCAGAGAAGCTGTGGCTGCCCCTGGATCCCTGGCAGTGCCCAAGGCCAGGCTTGGAGCAGCCTGGGACAGTGGAAGATGTCCCTGTCCGTGGCAGGGGGTGGGATGGGAGGAGATTTACGGTCCCTTCCCACCCAAACCATTCCATGATTCAGTGACTCTGGCTCAGAACTCACAAGCCCTTGAGGAAGCGCAGCCGAGCCGAGCCCGTGCCAGGCACATCTGGCTGCCGTAGGGCGCTGTGTCACTGCCATTAATCACAGCGGAGCAGGATGTGGAGCGTTCCAGGGCCGGGCTGGGCTGCAGGGGACAGCCGGGGTCACCGAGGACAGCCGCGATCACCGGTGACTCCTGACACACCGCCCCCAATGTCCCGGTTCACAGCATCCCTGATTCCCGGCTCCGGCGGGAGCCGAGCGAGGCTGTGCCGCTGCTGGAGGAGCTGCATCCTGCATAGGCAGCTGCAGAGCTGCAGAGCTGCATCCTGCACAGGCAGCTGCAGAGCTGCAGAGCTGCACCTTCTGTGCTTTCTGCCTCAGTTACAGCTCCCTGACGCACTGCAGGGCAGCCCCTGTGGGGCTCTGACCCCCAAATCCTGCAGGGCAGCCCCTGTGGGGCTCTGACCCCCAAATCCTGCAGGGCAGCCCCTAAGGGGCGCTGACCCCCAAATCCTGCGGGGCAGCCCCTAAAGGGCTCTGACCCCCAAATCCTGCAGAGCAGCCCCTAAAGGGCTCTGACCCCCAGCTCCTGCAGGCCTCAGGGAGATCCTGCTGGGATTTTCCAGTGCCAAATGCACCTGTGTGATGCTGGCAGTGGGAATCCCTGTGCCAGGGATGTGTGGGCTCAGCCATCCTCAGCTTCTCAGCAGAGCTGAGCAAGCTCCATTTGGGATCCACCTGGCCCCTGACAGCACCCCAGCCCCCTCCCAATGCAGAGGAGCCCGGAGCACTCACCACACCGAGCACCAGCCCCTGGGAAGGGCCACAGGATGAACCTGCAGAATGCTGGAATTTGGCACCAGTTTCTGCAAGGGCCTCACCTGATGTGCTGCAAAGCAGAACCAGGGCTGATGGCAGCACTGGCAAACACAGCCAGTGTCCCAGGGGACTTCCAGACTTCCAGGAGATTGAAGTAACCTTGCATTCTTTGCTTTTCTAAGCTCCTCAGCCAAAATTAGGGTCATGCACACAAATAGAAAAATAAATGAAAAAAAAGGAGAGATTTAAAAATAGCAGCTCATCTGCAAATGAACAGAGGGCTCAGTTCAGGCAGGAGCCTTCCTGTCCCACCTGCTGGGGGCAGGGACAGCATGGCACTGCAGGGACAGCCAGGCTCTGTCCCAAAGCCTTGGCTGCACAGGTTGGTGGCACAGCCATTCTTCAAACCATTTACCACGTGCCATAACGGGGTTATTTCACTTCTCATTCAGGTGTGGCACAGCACCAGACCCAAAGCCGTGTCGATGTCTTCAGTGCCCACCCCGTACTGAGCACTGCTGCCACCCAACCCTGTCCCCTCCACAGCTCCACCAGCCCAGCACAGAGCACACCCAACCCCTTCACCACCCCCAGAGCACCAGACCCCCATCCCCAGCACAGCTTTTGCACTTCTGGGGCTCAAAGGCCGCGTTCCCCCCCGGCTGCTCCACGGATTAAGCCCAGGATTTACAGAAGGAATGGAAGCAGCTGAAAGTGGCTCCTTCCTGCGTTCTTTGGGTTGGAAATCTCCTTGTGGGCTGCCCACTCGTCCCTGCTTCCTGAGCTTAGGAGGAGATTATTTTTTTAAAGGAAACTGTCAAAAAAAGTCTATTTTACAAAGTGAAGTTTAAGCTTAAGTCTCTTTGGCAGCAACATCTGAGCTGGGAGAGATCAAAGACCCTCCAGCTCCAGTGCCAACATGAAGAGATTTTCACCAGCAATTTGACTGCAATATTGTGCTTTAAATGCTTCATTTTCCAAGTCTGGCATTGTGCTGTACGAGCCCAGGATTTCTCATCCCTCGGACAAAGTTAATGTTGGCTCTGCAGGCAGGGCCGGGTGCTCCTGACTGACAGCTCTCAGCCCTCATGGCCAGCCAGAGCCTCTGTTAAGCTCTGCAATGAGGAGGAAATGGGCAAAAATAGGCCTGAGAATATTCATTTCCAGTCAGGGAATTAGCAGCCCAGCAATCCATGAGGATGGCAGGAGCAGAGCGCTCCAGCCCCTCAAGGGATGCTCTGCCTGCACTGCCCCCCTCCCCAGGGTCCCCAGGGAGGGGCTGGGGGCTCCCCCAGGGCAGGGGAGGTGTCCCCAAGGGACAGGACAGGACAGGGCTCCGGGCTGTGCCTGCACTTCCTGGTGACCTGGGGCAGGAGGGAGCTGCCCTGAGATCCCAGACTGAGGGGAATGGGGTTGGAAAGGGACTTTAGAGATTGTTCAATCCCATCCTTGCCTGGGCAGGGACAGCTCCCACTGTCCCACTGCTCCAAGCACTGTCCAGCCTGGCCTTGGGCACTGCCAGGGATCCAGGGGCAGCCACAGCAAATCTGGGCACCCTGTGCCAGGGCCTGCCCACCCTCCTTCCCAGTATCCCACTGAACACTTCTGTTTGAAGCTGCTCCCCCTTGTCCTATTAAGAGAAGATGCTCTGGGAGCCAGAGGTGAAGCCAGCACTAGAGGGGATTGCCCACCTGCCCAGCAGAGCCCTGCCCACCCGAGGAGACTCGGAGGAAGGAAAAGGGGTTTTATGTAACTCCAGTGTAATCCTGTTATATTTATAGCATATGCATTTCAGTATTAATTCCCTGTTATCTCTAATCCTTCCTCCTCGCTGACACAGTCATTTCTGTCTTCAAGACTTATCTGGGCAGTTTGATCCAGAAGTTTATAAAGCTCTTGAGGAGGAAAGTTCCTAATGAAGGGACCCACGGAGCCTTAAACTCCAGATTATCAATTCCTGTCTTAATCCTCAGCAGGTTCTCAAACCTCTGACATGCTGGCGTATGCAGAAGGCTCTCCACGGCTCTCCATCATGGAATTTCAGCCACTGATGCCCTCATTTAGGAAAGTCTGCAGTGGGACAGCAGTTGAGCACATTTTTAAATCCAATAATAATCAGGAAATCGTGCCCAGAGCACTCGCCAGGCTCCCAGCAGCGTCTGGGGAGGTTTTACCTCCTTGTTTGATGAGTTTTCCTGACAGTGAGTTTTGGAAAACTCTCTCTGTGCTTTCCCCTGAGCCTGCCCAGCCCTGCAGCTCTCCAGGCCCAATGCCCCAGCTCAGGCAGGATCTCTCTGGGAGCAGAGCAGAGCCACTCTGTCCCCCCATCCCACTTCCCCAGACAGGCACTCTGCCCCTGTCCCTTTGTCACAGCTGCTGGCAGGTGGCTCTGATGCTGCACAGCTGCTCCCTGTCCTGCCCAGCACCAGTCCCGGGGCTGGGGGAGACCCTGGCAGGGTGAAAGGCCCTTCCCTGCTGAGCCCCAGCTCTCCCAGGACAGCAGGTCCCTCACCCCTCCATCCATCCATCCATCCATCCATCCCTCCATCCCTCCATCCCTCCATCCATCCCTCCATCCATCCATCCCTCCATCCATCCCAACACCCATCAGTGCCAGGCAGGACATCCCCACCTCCAAACCATGCTCTGGACAGGCTCCTGGATCCTGCACAGAGCCTCACAGAGGATGCACAGAACACTCTCAGACCCTGAGAGCTCTCCAGCCACCCAGACCTTCCCTTCCCTTCCCTTCCCTTCCCTTCCCTGGCAGTGAGTGATGACACGTCACCTTCACTCTGCTGCCACGCTGCTCTTATGGATTACATTCAGGATTTATAAGTCTATAATTGAGAGGCACTGAAAATCTCTCTCCATAAAGCCAAATTGGTTTTTCCAATAACTCAAACTCCTTTTTTTTTTTTCATTCACACAGGCTGGAGTGGCTCCATGTGGCTCTTGTTGAATTTGGCTCTCCCCTGCCATCAGCATGCAAAAGACTCCCGGCACAGCCGCTCTGGTGTGCGTTGTTTAGAGGCCAATAAACACGTTCAGAGAGATCCTGACGGTGAATGCTGCCTCCTCAGGAAGCCAGCCCCACCTGCTGCGTGCAAGAAAGGCTCTGCTCCTGCCGGCTGGGCTGTCTGGAGCATCGGGCAACCACAAACACCTCAGCAACAGAGCTGGGGAAGGGTCTGGAGCCCCAGGAGCAGCTGAGGGAGCTGGGGAAGGGCTGGAGAATTCCTGAGGAAGCTGGGGAAGGGCTGGAGAATTCCTGAGGGAGCTGGGAAGGGGCTCAGGCTGGAACAAAGGAGGCTCAGGGGGGACCTTGTGGCTCTGCACAAGTCCCTGACAGGAGGGGGCTCAGGGGGGGTCGGGCTCTGCTCCCAGGGAACAGGGACAGGAGGAGAGGGAACGGCCTTAGGCTGGGCCTGGGGAGGCTCGGGGTGGATTTTGGGACAATTCCTTTGTGGAAAGGGCTGCCCAGCCCTGGCACAACTGCTCAGGACAGGGGTGGAGTCCCCTCCCCAGAGCAGTTTAAAGGACTGTACAAGTGGCCCCTGGGGACACGGGTTAGTGTGGCCTCGATGGTCTCAGAGTTATTTCCCAACCTTCACAATTCTGTGCCACGGGACTGGTGCCAACCCTGCTGTCCCTGAGCCTTTGCATGGGTTCTGCTGGCTGTGCAGGAGCTCCAGGGCCTGTGCAAGGTGGGAACTGCTCCGTGGAGCTGAGTTCCACATTCCCAGGGGATCCCAGAGCTGGCTCAGCATCCTCCACCCCAGCCCAGCTGGGTCAGAGCTTCTCAAACCAACCAGCTGCTTGCAGGAGGCAGGACAGAGGCAGGGCAGGCTCACACCTCCTGTTTCCACCCCTGTAACCCCTGGAGAGCTCCAGGAGGCGCTGGGGAGGCCCCTTGGGGCAGAGGTTTGCCGGGTTCTGGGGGAATTCTCTGTGGGAGCAGCATCCCCTTGCAGAGCGTGCAGGAAGGGGCCCTGCAGTCTGTGCTCGGCTGCTGCACAGCCAGCCCAGGAAAGAGCAAGCAGAGCAAACAGAAATGTAAATCAGTGTGAGCCCCTGGCCCCCGGAGCAGCAGGCAGCCCCGGCTCTCCTGGCAGCGCTCCTGCCGAGCCGCTCACCCCTCCCCAGCAGCCGCCGGCGGCGCGGGGCTCAGGGGAGGCCAGACACAAACCATAAATGCTTCATAAAAAATTCACCTCTCATGAAAGCCAAGTGCGGTGCTGGAAGAAGCCCGGGGGTGAGGGAGGCACCGATGCCCAGTGAAGCCACAGCCCAGCTCTTCCCTGGTCCTGGCAGTGGGTGGGACACGGCTGCCCCCACAAACTGTCCCCAAACCAAGCCCAGGTTTGGTCCCCGAGGTCACTCTGCACCAACCATCCCGGGCCACATCCTGGGGTGGGGCTGAAGGGGATGCTGAGCATCCCAGGGTGCCAGCAAAGTGGAATGAGACATTCAATTTGCTTGTACTCCACCAGTGTCCCCAAACCCTTGTTTTTGTGCTACAAAAACCACTGGAATAACCAGCAGGAGCTCTCAGACTGAAGGCCTGGGCCAGCAGTGTCAGTCAGATCCTGAACAAGCAGCTGAACCCCGTGTGAGGGGTGCCCTGCACCCCATAGCCCGCCAGAAGCAGTGCCAAGGATTGGAGCACAGCTTCCCCCAGGGCATTTCCCAGGAAAGCCGTGAATCCCTGCGGGCTCCGGAATGGGGAGTGTGGGGGGTGCTCAGCTCACGCTTCCCGATTCAACACCAGAGCCAAAATAAGACAACAAAGATAAGGGAAAATCCTGACTGCAAACACAAGGCAGACGCTCAAAACCCCAATTCAGACACAAAACTAAGAACAGGTTCAAAAATAATTAATATTTCCATCTCCCAGAACTGCACCTCAAGAATAAAGCTCGTCATGCACCAAGAGAGGAGCCTGAGCCTCTCGAGTGAGGCAAAACAGCTTTTATTTGTGCTACAGGAATGACCATATGTGGAATCCTTCTGGGAGACTGCAATCAGTCAGATTAACATGATAATGAACTCCGATTTGCCCAGCCACGGCGAGATCTTTGTCCTGGGAGAAGTGGCACCGCTCCCTGAATATTAACAACGAGAACTCGTTTTTTTTACAGCCAGAGACTGCGCTGGGCAGCGAGAGGGCTCATCCTGACAGGAGGTGATTTTCAGGGAGGAGGCCTTTCAAGGTGTAGATGATCCACACTGATAGAGGGGCAGAGAGCAGAAACTTCCCAATAAATCTGACAGCGCCTTGAGCAGCAGATGAGGCACAGACAGCGCTGGGGGATGGAAACCTGCACCAAACAACGTTCCTTTATCCATAACCCCGGGGGTCACTGGATAACACTCTGAGCACTGCTCAGGTGAGAGAGGGACAGCCCAGCCCTGGGGAGAGCACAGCAGCCTCACGGGGCTGGAAAACCTTGTATCAGGGAAAATGCTGCTGCACCGTTCCCAAAAGAGGTCTGGGAGGGCTGTGCCAGCTCCGGGGCGCTCCGGGCTGTCCCTTGCCTGGTGGGGATGCTGTGGGAGCCAGGGATGCTGCCCAGAAATCCCAGCAAGAGCCGTGCTGCCTCCCCCGAAGGGACGCTCTGCCCCCGAGCTCAGGGCAGGGAATTGGGATGGGCAGGAGGGAAACGCGCCCAGCCCGTCCCCAGCGCCACCACCACGGCAGCCCAAAGGCAGCCGGACACTCGCCCAGGCACTCCTGCACAGCCCCGGGATACGGAAAGGGAGCTGGAGAGACTTTTCGGAGGCGGATCTGCACCCAGGATCCCCTCCAAGGCACTGAGGGCCCCGTCCCTGCAGGACACAGCAGCACAGGCGGCCCCAGGGCAAGCAGGGGCTCTCTGAGGGAAGGGGCAGCAGCCCCAGCCCCTTTTCCCGGGGAGCCACGGCCCAGAGAGGCCCAGAGGAGCTGCCCGGCCCAGATCCCCTCCGGCCGGCAGGAGCGGAGCATCCCCCGCCGCCTGCCCGGGCCGGGAGAGAGCGGGCTGGGGCGCAGGCAGGGAAACCTGCCCGGTCCCAGCCCGGCTCCGGCTCTGAACGCTCTGAGAGCTTGTCGGGCAGCTGGGTGTCGGCTTCAGAGAGCCTGTGCTTCATTCATCACGAGGCTGAGACACCAGCACGCTCAGACGGGAGCCTGGAGCTGGTGTTTTACTGTGCTCATCCTCCGGCTGTACAGGACCCTGCCCAGCCCCGTGCTGTGTCACAGCCTGGAGCAGCGACAGGTGACAGTCACCTCGCAGCTCCCTGCTTGCCCAAAGCGCCCTGACACCAGCCCAGCTCCGACTCAGCGCAGAAGACGCCGACCAAAGCTGCCCGCAGCTCGCGGCACCGCAACCCCAGGGTGACCTCGGGGTGGGACACAGCCCCTCACCCCGGGGACAGCCCCTCCTGGCCATCACAGCCCCAGGGTGACCTCGGGGTGGGACACAGCCCCTCACCCCGGGGACAGCCCCTCCTGGCCATCAAAGCCCCAGGGCTGCCATGCCCAGTCCCACCCGGTGACACCAGCCGGGGACAGCCCCTCCTGGCCACACCTGTGCTGGTGCCACTCGCTCCATCGAGGGGCCGCGGCAGTCCTGCCTCACCCCTCAGCCGGACTGAAAAAGCTCCAACAAAGCCAAACAGCCCCACTTTGCTTCCCAGATGACTCAGAGCCAGCTTGTTTTCCCTCCCTTTCCAAGCAGATTTTTCTCCCTTAATGAGGATTTAGGTTGAAAGAGAAGCTGACCTGGAACTGCAGAACGGTGCTGAGATCGTTCTCCCGCACATCACAGACCCTGCAAATCCACCAACTCTTTTCTCATTTAAGGTTTCAGCCGCTCAGGAACACACCGAGTATTTACAGCAGGCTGTGGTTTTGGGAAAAGGAAAGGAAGAAAAACTGCTTTGGCTGAGGCGGGTTTATTTCCAAAGGCTGCTGCGGAGACATCGGGAACAGGCACGAGGAGCGACGCATTTGTCATCTCAGCAAGGCCTTTGTTTTGCCGCCGGGTTTAACGTCTCAAAATACATATTCATTTAAATGCAAATGTCTGCTTTCACCTGGGACCCAACAAAAGCACTGCGAAGAGAACGCTGACCTTTCCCGTGCCTGTCTATCCCTCCCTGCCTTTCCCTGCGCGTCAAAGCCTGCGGGGAGGGCCAGGAGCGGGCCGGGAAGAAAGCAGCGCCTGTCACCCCCGGGCCCCAGGGAGGGCTGGTGGCTCTGCTGTGGGCACCAGCTGCAGGAACAGGGCTCTGGAAGGTGCCATCCTGCTGGTTCCCTGCAGCCCCGGGATCCCCTGAGGGATGAGCAGCCCTGGCCACAGGGACGGCAGGGTGCCCACGGAGCAGCACCGGCAGGACCATTCCTTCTGCAAAGGCTCAGCTGTTCTATTTTTAAAGAAAAGCCCCCCAAAGGCCTCTGTCCTTGCAGTCACATGCCAGTGTCACACACGACCTTTTCAGATTAACCCGAGAGAGCACAAAGCATTCCCTGGGTGCCGTGATTGGGGGATGTGATGTGGGCTGACAGCTCCTGCACACAGCCACGGGACACAGCGCTGGGGCTCTGCAGGGAGCACACGCAGAGCTCCGGGCCCTTTGACTCAGAGGCTGCCCCCAGGGCCACCCCCAGGGTGTCCCCACCTCCCCTCCTCAGCCAGAGGAGCACAAGGCACAGCTGAACCCAGCTCAGCCCCCAGCTGGGGACCATCCCCTCGCACCACACGGGAGCACAGGAGGGCTTTGGCAGGCAAAGCTCTGGATTTGGGCAGGATCTGCAGTCACATCTGCAGGAAGGATGTGCCATCCTCCGTGGCAAAGTCTTGCAGGAGCAGAAGGAAAACTGTTATTCCACCCATTTCCCAAAGTGCCCAGCAGGACCCAGCTGCCCACAAAACGCCAGAAGCAGGATTACTTGCCTTGTTGGTTTTTCCAAACAGAAACGAGTGACCTTATTTCTGTGTTCTGTCCTGAGCGCTGGCACATCCCCGCCTTGGCTGCGGCCCAGTCCCTGGCAGGGGACACTGGAGGGCTGGGGACTGTCCCCTGCTGCCAGGCACCAGGACACTCGTGTTCTGTGGGAAGAGGCCGTTTCAAGCCCCAATGGCTGTGTAAGCTCCACCCCAGCCCAGGGGTGAGAGCCGTGGGAGAGCTGAGGGGAGAACTGAGGCTTGTCCCCAGCCCACAGTCCATCCCCAGGTCACCCAGGGCATTCCCCTTCCACCCTCACTGCCCAGGAAAGCCATGGAAAAGCCTGGTAAGGGAAGGAGAGCCTCTTGGCACCCCCTGCACCCCTCCCTGGTGGGGAACTGGAGGAGCAGCCCACAAACCCAGCCCGGATTTCCACCAGCAAAGGCATTTCCCACGTTACCCTCGGTGAGTAAGAGCTCCAGCCCCGCGGGCAGAGCTTTCATCGCTCTGAGCAATCCCAGTCCCCGGGAACAGCACCCCCAGTGCCGAGCCCCGCGCGGCTCCGAGGGCGGCGGAGCAGCAGTGAAATCCCAGCTGCCGCTGGAAAGCTGCCTTGATGTTAACGTGTTTACTTTCCACATCAAACCCGACAGAATCAAGGATTTCAGCTCCGCTCCACAAAAGCGTGTTTGACAAAGCACCACGGCTGGGGAGGAGCCGCTGCAGGGGCGGCTGGGGCTCCACAGACACCTCAGAGAGGAGCCAGGAGTGTCCCCAAGGGAGGGGGACCCAGCAGAGCCCCCAGAACCACCGGCCAAACCATCCCCTGGCACGGACACTGGAGCCAAGGAGGAGCCAAGGGCAATGCTGGATAAACCTCCAGTGGCAAAACTGGCCTGCACAGGACAGAGCCACCAGTTCCAGGAGGCCCATAAAGCCCACTGTGATCCCTCCTGCACGGTGAGGGTGGTGGCTGAGGCAGGGGGAGCACTCGGCTCCCGTGCCCACCCCTGCCTGCAGAGCAGGAGGCTCCAGCAGCAGCTGCTCCCAGATCGGCACAGGCGGCTGCCCATCAATTCATATTCAGATTAAAGCTGCCCTCTCTGCCCCACCGGCCCGGCTGGGCACATCCAAACTGAGCCCCTGCCACGTGTGGCTCACCCCCAAACCTGCTGTGGCTCATTCCCAAACCCTGGCGTGGTTCACCCCCAAACCTGGTGTGGCTCACCCCAAACCCCAGCGTGTCTCACCCCCAAACCTGGCATGGCTCACCCCAAACCCTGGCATGGCTCACTCCCAAACCCTGGTGTGGCTCACCCCCAAACCCTGGCGTGGCTCACCCCCCAACCCTGGCGCGGCT
>VZTZ01021506.1:2497-16301 GCA_013400955.1 Drymodes brunneopygia | reverse complement strand
CTCCAGCAGCAGCTGCTCCCAGATCGGCACAGGCGGCTGCCCATCAATTCATATTCAGATTAAAGCTGCCCTCTCTGCCCCACCGGCCCGGCTGGGCACATCCAAACTGAGCCCCTGCCACGTGTGGCTCACCCCCAAACCTGCTGTGGCTCATTCCCAAACCCTGGCGTGGTTCACCCCCAAACCTGGTGTGGCTCACCCCAAACCCCAGCGTGTCTCACCCCCAAACCTGGCATGGCTCACCCCAAACCCTGGCATGGCTCACTCCCAAACCCTGGTGTGGCTCACCCCCAAACCCTGGCGTGGCTCACCCCCAAACCCTGGCGTGGCTCACCCCCAAACCTGTCCTTGCTGCAGGCAGGGGGGTCACAGGACAGCCAGGGAAGTGCTGCCAGTGGGCTCAGCCAAGAGCAAACAGAAGGGGTTTAATTCTCACTGAACTTTCATTTTAATCTGAAATCCAAACCATTCCTGCTCCCAAAATCCTCGGTGAATGACAGGGCAGTCCCTGGGAGATCCAAAATGCAGCCCCCAACCCAGAGCAGTTGGGGTATTTCTGCTCATGGAAAGAATGTGGGAATTGCAGACAGAGCGCCACCAGCCCATCAAACAGACCCCAGCAAGTTCAAATTCCTCTATCACTACTGAAAATCAGCTCCTGGCAATGCTAAAAATCAGAGACACGAAAAGAAACTGTCTGAATTCCATGTCTGTGTCAGTGTCCCAGACAGCCACTCCAGCCAGGGCAGTGACACTGCTTTAAGTGCTGCTTAGAGAGAATTTCATATTTAGAGATAAAAATAATCCACAGAAACGCGGCCCAGGGCTCTCCCAGGGGCCCAGAAGCAGCTGAGCTTGTTCACAACCTGAGTTTCTGGACAGATCTCTGCTGACAGCAGCAGTTCCTGACCCTGCTGCACCTCCCCAGGACAGGGGGCAGCCCCCCGAGCCCCCCATCCCCAGGGACCTCAGCTCCCCATGACCCTAGAGCAGGACAAGGGCTCTGACCACTGACCCTCACTGTCCCCTTGTCCCACGGACTGTCCCTTACCAGCAGGACACTGTGGGCACACAGCCCCCCCCGCCCGGTGTGTGCTCACAGCAAACCTTGATTACACGGCTCCGGCACAGGATTACTCGTGTTGATGGGGAAAGTCTTTGTTCCGAGCCCAGATGGCCTGGTAAGCTCCCCCCGAGCCCGGATCAGCCGATGGGAGCGGCAGGGCTTAGAGGCAGGAGCTGCGCTGGGGCACGCGGCTGGAGCTGCTGCGGGCGAGCATCGCACGGGGAGCGCTGGCCACCGTCCCTCAGCTCCCGGGGGGCACGGAGCTCCTGCTGCCCTCCTGCCCACCGTCCCACAGCTCCCGGGGGGCACGGAGCTCCTGCTGCCCATCCACAGCTCCCGGGGGGCACGGAGCTCCTGCTGCCCATCCACAGCTCCCGGGGGGCACGGAGCTCCTGCTGCCCTCCTGCCCATCCTCAGCCCTTCAGGGAGCTCCTGCTGCCCTCCTGCCCAACCTCAGCCCTTCAGGGAGCTCCTGTNCCCTCCTGCCCATCCTCAGCCCTTCAGGGAGCTCCTGCTGCCCTCCTGCCCATCCACAGCTCCCTGGGGAGCTCCTGCTGCCCTGCTGCCCACCCTCAGCCTCAGCTCCCGGGGGAGCACGGAGCTCCTGCTGTCCTGCTGCCCTTCAGGGAGCTCCTCCTGTCCTGCTGCCCATCCACAGCTCCCGGGGGGCACGGAGCTCCTGCTGTCCTGCTGCCCTTCAGGGAGCTCCTCCTGTTCTGCTGCCCATCCACAGCTCCTCGGGCAGCTCCTCTTGCCCATCCACAGCTCCCCTGGCAGCTCCTCCTGCCCATCCACAGCTCCCCGGGCAGCTCCTCCTGCCCATCCACAGCTCCCCGGGCATCTCCTCCTGTCCTGCTGCCCCCCGGGGCACCCTCCCCTGCACCCCCAGGGCACACCCTCTGAGGAGCCAGGTCGGGTGTCTGTGGGCTGAATATTCCCTACAGAAAACCTCTGGGATGAGGCAGGAGCCCAGCAGGGGATGAGCACTGCAGAGCCAGGATGGGCAGCTGGAGCAGGATTGGAGCAGGACCTGCCCCAGCAGGTTTTACCTCTTCAGGAGAAACCAGGGTTGGGTGCCAAGCCTGCAGTGACCCATCTGTGGGTACTGTCCTTTCTGCCAGTGCCACAACGGGTCCCAGCTTCTGAGGGAACACTTCCCATCCCCAAAGCCCGAGTTTAAATCCCTGGTGTGACCCGTGTGGTGATGTCTGGGCTCTCCCAGTAACGCGGAGAGGGAAGGAGCGAGCAAAGCTGGGTGAATCTGGCACTGAGCATAACTGAACATTCAGGCCTTTAAGTACAATAAAATGAAGGAAATGGAGATTGTAGAATCATGCAAACATTCGAGTTGGAAAAGCCCTCCAAGAGCATGGAGTCCCACCCTTCCCCCAGTACTGGGATGGAATTGAATGCTCTGGCTCCCGAGTTTATTTTAAAACAGAGGCCTGCAGAGGCAATAAAAATAATTACAGTAATGAAGTCACCGTGCCTGCGCTATCACATCGGATTATCTCAGGGCTGACAGAAGATGTGTCCCTGAGGAAAAGTCTCCCTTTACTCAGAGAGTCAGGAGTGCTGCCAGGGTCAGGCTGGGCACCCCCAGGGCCAGCTCAGCCCCTCATCACTGCCAGGGTCAGCTCAGCCCCTCATCACTGCCAGGACATCTTGGGCACCCCCAGGGTCATCACAGCCTCTCATCACTGCCAGGGTCAGGCTGGGTATCACCAGGGCCAGCCCAGCCCCTCATCACTGCCAGGCTCAGCCCGGGCACCCCTGGACTCGCTGCCACCATGGAGGTTCCATTACAAACATTCCTTTTCCCCTGGTGATGGAGCCCAGAGCTGTGGGCAGGGCCCCTCTCTGCCTGTGCCACCTCCCCCCAGCACAGGCTCCTGCTGCAGAAATGTCCTTTTTCCAGCCTCCCTGCTGCTCCTCCATCCCAGCTGTCACCAAGTCCAGAGAGCCCCTGGCTCCTCTCCCAAGGGCACCGTGTGGCTGCAGGGGCTCTCCAGCCCCAGGTTTGCTGTGCCAGCCCCAGCCCAGCTCCCCTGCCCCAAACCAGGTGTGATCCCCACTCCATCCCCTCTGCCAGGGACGAGGGAAAGTGGGGCAGCACCTCCAGCGTGGCTGAGCTGCCAGAGAGGAAAAATCCTCCTGTCTCAGGCACCACAAGGACTCCTGGGAGAGCTCCGGGCTGGGTTGAGCTGCTCTGGAGCACGGGAAGGACAGGAATGACTGAGCAGTGACTCAGCTCTGACCAAGCAGCTCCACATCCACAGTGAGGGATGGGAGAGAAAACACCAAAGAAACCCCTCTCCTTCAGGCACAGGCAAGCAGGAGCATCTCAGAAGCTTCCCAGCATGGCTCCATCCTGGATGCCTTCACAGCTGGGACATCTGAGCCCTCCCCAGAGGACATTTTCCTGAATTAAACCTTCTCCTGGCTGGGATCTGCAGAGCTCAGACCAGCAGCTGTGCCAGCAGCTGATTGGGAATTTTCACCCACTGGAGCAGCCAGAGCAGTGGGAGGACACCTGAATTCGGTTTGGAGAAGGCTCTGGGGGGACCTTAGAGAGCTGGGAAGGGACCTGGGACAAGGGATGGAGGGACAGGACCCAGGGAATGGCTTCCAGTGCCAGAGGGCAGGGATGGATGGGATTTTGGGCAGGAATTGTTCCCTGGGAGGGTGGGCAGCCCTGGCACAGGGTGCCCAGATTTGCTGTGGCTGCCCCTGGATCCCTGGCAGTGCCCAAGGCCAGGCTGGACATTGGGGCTTGGAGCAGCCTGGGACAGCGGGAAGTGTCCCTGCCCTGGACAAGATGAACTTTAAGAACCCTTCCCACCCAAACCAGTCTGCAGGAAACCCATAAAAAATTCCAATTCCAACGAAGCTCAGCTCGTCCCTCATTGTTGGTTTTAAACCATCACCAGTCCCTGGGTGCAGAGACCCTTTCCTGCCCTCCTGCCCCATTCCAGAGTGGGAAGAGGCAGCAGCAGCACCCTGGAGCTCCTTCCCCCTCCCACAGCATCTTGTACCACGAGTTCATTTCTGATTATTCACGTTAAAAAGGGCCCTCAGCCCCCCTCGGCAATATTTACCTCCCTTAATTAAAGATGGCAGCAATAAACATGAAATATGGACAAAAGGAGATTTTAATAAATGCTGCCTCGGGGAGCCCAGAGCCAGCCTGGAAACACTTCAGCTCTGCTGCTGCATTGTTGTGGAATTCAAACAAAATATCGCCACAGAAAGGCAATATTAAAAATAATTACCCTAAATTAGGCTGGGGCAGGCTGGGAGCCCCCAGGTGGGGGGGAAGAGCCTTCCCACAGGTTTTTGAGGGAAAGCCATGTGCCTGACTCGTATCTGCCCCATCTGACAGGAGAACCAAACCCTGGCATGGCTTTCCACCACAACAAATAATAAAAATAAACATTTCTCTGCCTCCCATTCCCACTCCCAGTTGTGGATTTCAAGGAGGCCAAACCTGAAATAATCACTCAGTGCCTAATTAGTTTTCCCCTGCCCTGTGGAGCAAGGGCCCAGCTCCCAGTTAGCATCCAATGGTAGGATTCAAATATTTGCATTCAGGAAGACAAAACTCTTGGCAAAACCCAGGTCTAGGCATTTAAATTGGAATTTCTTTGGGACAGGGACTTTGGGCACTTCAGGGTTATGCAGAAACTCATCTTATTTTGCACCTCTACAAGAGAAGGCTCCAAAAGTCTGATGGGAAACAGGATTCTGGCAGCAAACAGGGATGAGTGTCTTTGTGGGCAAACCCCATCCTCTGACCCAGATCCAGCGAAGGATCCGCTGATAGCACAGAACAAGGCACCAAAATTGGTGAAAAATGAACCCTGTCAGATCTGTTTGAGCTTTTGATGAGTTTAAAAATTGGTTAATAAAGGCAACAGTGGCAATTTAATAGATTTAGACTGTGGCAGACACTTAACCTGGCATCGCATGACATTTTGATTAAAAATTAGAGTGATACAAGAGCAACACGACACGCGCTAACAGGATTAAAGGCTGGCTGCAACTGCTGGGTGGTTTAACAGGGATCCTTGGGAAAACAGCTCCAACTCCCAAGGTTTTAAGCAAAAAGCTGCAAGAAGCCAAAGCAGAGCTGTGCAGCTGGCAGAGAACACGGAGAAAGAAGGGTTTGGGTCACTGGTACAGAGCAGAACTGGGTGAGTTCCCTTCCAACCCAAACCAGTCCTTGCTGCTTCTGTGATTTTCTCCCTGCCAAGCACAGTGCACACACCAGGGAATGGGAAGGATGTGAATCCATCTTCCTGCTTCCTCAAATGCAGCAGATCTTCCCCCAGATCACAAATCCCACCTGGGCTCTGGAGGGGGATGCTCTCCAGACTGTGGGATTTCGAGCCAAGCTGGCCCTGCAGCACAACCCCAGGAGCTGAGATGTGCCAGCTCCTCACCTGAGAGCAGGGAACCAACAGCAGCAGGGCTGGTGACAGCAGGGTGGTGACAGAGCACTGGCCATGGGGTGAGGCAGCAGGGATGCCACCAGGGGAGGGTCCCTGCCCACCACAGGCTGCTCAGGGACAGGGCAGGAAAAGCTTTCAGCTGCCTTTACAGCCTGGAATTCCCATGCACATCCCCATCAACATCAGGACTTAAATGTTTTTAAACCCACATGGCAGCTCTGACACCCTCTGAGGTGCCAGCTTTGGACTTGTAGGGTATTTACAACCGTGGTAAAATTACACAACAAAACTGAAATGTATCAGTTTGTCTCCACTAAAAGATTCACGACAGCCTCACTGCAGCTTCTCCAACCCCGGGCTCACAGTTTGTACCCAGGGCTGCTCCAGGTTTCTTGGGAGAAAGAGTTCATTNGCACAGCCACGGACACGGCACCGGATACAGGGAGTGACCACACAGCCACAGCCATAGCACCAGCCACAGGAATGACCACACAGCCACAGACACAGCACTGGCCTCAGGAGTGACCACACATCAGAAGCTCCCCCAGAGCTCCCCCTCCTCAGCTGCCCCCCATAAATCCCAGTCAGTCCCAGCTCAGTGGGGCGGGGCAGGGCCTGCCCGGGTGGGGTCACCGGGACCATTGGCAGGAGCCAACTGCAGTGACAAAGCCACTCCCCTGTGACCTGGGCACCGGTGACAGGCAGGAGCAAACCCCGGGGTTTGAATTCCCAGAGAGGACAGAGCTGCTTTCTCTGCTGAGCACCTCTATCACCTCCTGTGGCACAAAGGGTGGCACAAAGGCCCCGTCCTTGTCACTGCAAACACTGCCTGGGACACCACGGAATCATGGACTGAATCATGGAATCAATCATGGAATCAATCATGGAATCATGGAATCACAGAATCATGGAACCAGTCATGGAATCATGGAATCACAGAATCACAGAATCATGGAATCCATCACGGAATCAATCATGGAACCAGTCATGGAATCATGGAATCCCAGAGTCCTGGGTGTTGGAAAGGCCCTCTGACATCGCCGTGTCCAAACGCTCCCCCAGCACTGCCGAGGCCACCCCTAACCCCTGTCCCCCAGTGCCACATCCACACAGCTTCAGACCCCTCCGTGTCACAGCTCCAGGTCTGTGGGATCATCCAGGGGCCTGATCTGCTCCTCGCCCTCCCTTCTCTGGGAATTTTGGATGGAAATGCTGTCACGGCTGCCCCTTTGCAGAGCTCCACACTGCCTGCAGAAAGCTGATTAATTCCATCCTGCCTTTCTGCAAAGAGCCACAGACAACTCCACTTCCACCCAGACTCAGCTATTTTGCAGTCACCAGATAACTCTGACTTCTAATTTTATCTTTTGAATAAAAGAAGCCGAGCAGCCCCACGAAATGACAGGCGTGCATGACCAGCAGCGTGTGATGAGCCAGGCCCGTGGCTCTCGGGGAACCTGAATTAGACAAAGAGAGACAAAACCTCCATCCTTTCCCTTAGGAAACTCTTCCCACACCTTTAACACTTTCTGTTAAAGTAACACTCGATCCTGCCAGCGTTACACCAACGTCACCCCCGTGACCAGATCTGGTGATATTCCGGGGACTAAAACTAGGATTAAAACCACATTTAACTCCTGGTTTCTCCCCCAGATCTCTCTGCCTCCTTCCACCTCAACTGAACTTGTAAAATCACAGTTTCCAGCCTTCCATTTTTCACTTTTTGTTTTGTGTAGTAGTCGCTCCAGGCTGGATGAACAGCCTGGCTCCAGCAGCCGGCCCAGATCCCTCCAGGTGCCTTAAAACACAAGTGCAAATCTAGGTAGGAAAAAAGGCCAAGGTTCTGCCCATTTTAGCATCAGAGCCCAACACCCTGCTCACCCCTGGCCTCGTCACCACCCCCAAATGTGCAGCAGTGCCCTCCCTGAGCCTGGAGCACCAAGCAGGAGTGCCAGGGCAGCGCTCGTCACGCCGATGCTTTTTGACTAATTACTGCTATAAAAAGCAAAAAGCTGTCACAGAGAATTATTCAGCCTCTGCAAGAGTGAAACAGAGACACGTCTGAGAGGAAATGGTGCCCCTTCAGACTCCAGCGGTGCCTGCAAGGATTAACTCAACCCTTGCAGCACCCACTAATGACATTATTCACTGCACCCATCCCAAAATGCTCCAAATGCAGGGAAAATGAGGTGAAGGCAGCTCGTGGTACAGGAGAGGTTTGGGGAGCAGAGCCCCACGGGAGGGGTTTGGCTCCAAGGCTTCTGCTGACAGAATCACAGAATCCTGGAATGGTTTGGGTTGGGTGGGAAGGGATATTGAGGTCCATCCCATTCCACCCCTGCCAGGGCAGGGACAGCTCCCACTGTCCCAGGCTGCTCCAAGCCCCATCCAGCCTGGCCTTGGGCACTGCCAGGGATCCAGGGGCAGCCACAGCTTCTCTGGGCACCCTGTGCCAGGGCCTGCCCACCCTCACAGGGAGGAATTTCTCCACAATATCCCATCTAACCCTGCCCTTGTTGGGTTTGGAGACTGCCCCTGGTCCTGTCACTCCATCTCTTGTCCAAAGTCCCCATCAGGCTCAATCCTGCTGTTCCCTGAGCCATCAGAGCTTGTGCTGCCCACAGCCAGGGGCTGTGCCTGCCCGTCAGTGACCACCAGCAGTCAGAGCTGGCAGAGCAGGAGCCTGTCCTGGGCACAGGGCTGAGCACAGCCAGGAGGTGCACATGGAATATGGAAATGCAGCTCTGAGAGCGCTGTGACTGCCCCAGATTCGCTGTACGAAGATCGGGGTGGACAGGCACGAGTGCTCCAGCACGAGGTGACATCACGCACACGGGTGTCACATTGCTGCCTGTCACAGGCAGATCCCGCCCTGCTCCCGGGGAATCTGCTCCTGCTGCCTGCCCAGGGCCACCACAAACAGCCCCACACAGCCCCCAGGGCCGGGAGGGGTGGGAGGCAGAGCTTGTCCAAAAATCTCTGCCCCGCTCCTGGCAGGTGGGTGCCTGAGGGCTGCCGAGGGTGGTGGTTTGGAGTGGGTCTGCACTGCTCTGACCCCTCCATCCTCCTCCTCCTCCTCCTCCTCCTCCTCCTTGTGTGGCACCAGCCCAGAGCTGCCATGGCAGCCCCTTACTAAAATCCAAACCTCAAAACCAGATTCAGAGGGAGCAACATGGGCAGAGTAACCCAGAAACCCCTCAAAACCAGAGGAATTAACCACCCATTAGTTGTCCTGGGGGAAGAAAACCACAACGAGCTCGGTTTTGGCTGAGCTGTTTCTGACCACACAATCTCTTTCATGTCACAGCCTCTTCTCCTTCTTCCACTGACTTGGGTTTCCAATTTGTTCACTCCAAAGCCTCTCTTTGTGTTTGCATTCAAATTTTCACCTCTGCTGAGCTCCTGAGCTAAAAACCACTGGATGAGCAAGGAGCTGAGAAATCCTGCACAGGCACATGGGGCTGCAGCACCAGGACACAGCTGGGTCCAGCAGAGCTCTGGATCATCTTCCCCACTGCAGGAGCATCCCAGCACCCAGGCAAGTGCCCAAGGCCAGGCTGGACAGGGTTTGGAGCCACCTGGTCTGTGGAAGGGGTCCCTGCCCATGGCAGGGGGTGAAATGAGAGGGGCTTTAAGGTCCCACAGCAATGATGCTCCCACTCTTTGCCCTTTTCTCTTCTCATCTGCTCAATTTCCCCCATTTTTCATTTTTTCTTGATGGTTTGGAAGTCAGTCTTGGGTGTGCTGTGCTGAAGGAGCTGGTTCTGTGAGCTCCTCTCTGGTCTCCAACTCAGAAGAAATTATCACCACAAGATTTTGCTTTACACTGAGCTCTGTCACTCAGGTAGGAAAGTGGATTCCTTCCAAGGCTCAGGGCGGGCTCCAGGGCAGCTCCCTCAGGCACTAAAGGACTCAGAGAGCCAGGAATTCCTACAAATGGGCATTGATGGCAAATTGCAGCCGAGTCACAGGCAGGTGCTGTCAAAATTGGTGGCTGGAGAAACACCCCCAGCAGGAACCCCCAGTTAAAGCCCTGCACAAGGGATGTACAGAGACATCAGAGCAGCTCCAGGGCCTCCTCTGGACCCTCTCCAGCAGCTCCACGTCCTGCTGATGATTGGCCCCAGGGCTGGGGCAGCTCTGCAGGTGGGGTCTCACCTGAGAGGGGCAGAGGGGCAGAATCCCCACGCTGGAGCTCAGCCCAGGACACAGGGCTGGCTCTGGGCAGAGCTGTTTGCCCTGCACACCCTCCTGGGTGGGTGCTGGAGGGCTCAGCCCAGTCCTGGTTCCTGCATCAGAGCCAGGGAGGTGAAAATCCTGGGCACAAAGAGACGAGGATGGTCTGGAGCAGTTCCCTGGCAGGGAGAGCCAGGAGCTCAGCCTCTCACCCGGCACAGAGCAGAGCCAGAGGTGACACCACCATCGTCCCCAAATGCCTCCACAGAGAGAAAAATATCACCTACTAAAGGGCTCTTCAATCAAGTGAAGAGAGGCAGCACAAGCCCAGCCCCCGAGGGCTGGAGCAGACGCACTCAGATTAGAAACAAGATGCAGTTTTTAAAAATAAGAGCGGTTCAGTAGCGGAATGAACTGCCCGGGGGTGGTGGCTCCTGCAGCTCCCGGTGCCATCGAGAGCAGCTCTGCTCCAGCACAGGCTCCAGCCATGGCCCTGGATGTCCCCACACTGCTGCCATCCCCCACAGCCCTCAGAGCAGCTGCCTGGGGAGCCCAGCCACCACCAGGAGGGTCCCTGGCATGGCACAGGTCCCAGGACACCTCCCTGCAGCTCAGCCCTGGGTTCAGCCCTGATCTGCACCGTGACTCTGAATGAGATTCCATTGTGACCACTGCCCCATCCCTGGGAGTGTCCCAGGCCAGGCTGGACAGGTCTTGGAGCACCCTGGGATTGTGGAAGGTGTCCCTGCCCCCATGAGGTTCCCTCATGGAACTGGATGAGCTTTGAGGTCCCTTCCAACCCAAACCATTCCAGGATTCCTTGAGCACCCCTGGCACAGCTGGTGGCACACGTGGCTTCTGTGCAAAGAGCTGAAGAGGGGAAGAGGTGGAAAGGTGGGGAGGTGGCCTCTGGTACCCAGCCCTCTCCACCACTGACTTGCACAGACACAGATTTTTAAACAAAGCCAAACGATCCCGTTTGCAGTAAATTTCCCCCGAGGAGCCAGCTCTCCATGCCCAGCAGGACGGTGGCAGTGCCAGCAGGGGTTTGCCCTGGGGAAGGGTGTTCTGCTCACACGATCACAACGTGGGGGAAAGGAGGCGGGGATAAATGGGGATACTTTGTGAAATGGATGGAATGCGGCAGTTGGGGAAGGCATTGCTGATGGTTCCACATGCAAATACCCGGCCCCAGGATGTGAGGGAGCGTTAATGTGAGGAGCAGCTGGGAGCACCGCTGGAGGATGCCATCGCCATGGCAACGGGGCGAGCACGGATCAAGGACACAATTCCATTGTCCAAACGCCGAGGATTTTTTAGCCCAGTTCCTGGGGACTGCGTGTTAATAACAGTTGCATCCTATTTATCCTGGGCCTTTATTGTCTCCGTAATGAGCTCTCCAGGAAAACCTGGAGAGCGTTTCCTCAGAGGCTCCGCGCCAGAAACGCGACTCCGAGTTAAGTGGTTTGCTTCGCTGGCAATTCCCTCCCAAGCCCACACGCTTAGAAATACTGAGCAGGCTGATTAACTATTAATAACAGGGCACTGACAAACCACACGTTCTGCCCCAGTTTGTGCCAGTCGTTCCACGGGCCCCCGGAGCTCTTGCCGTGGCTGTGGGGACGCTCCTCACCCTGCCTGGGTGGGACACACGATGGTCACTCCCATCCCGTTGTGTCCTGGCACTGCCCACTGCCCTGGAGCTGCACATTCCGGCAGTTTGGGAGAGGATCAGCTGAGGTGGATGATGATGATGATGATGATGGTGATGATGATGAATGACAGGGCATGCCGTGTGTGCACACAAATCTATCCAGTGCCCCTCAAGGATAACGCCACATGCACGTGAGTAAAGCCTGGAATTACTTTCCTACTTACAGATGGTTGGACTCAATGATCTTGGAGGTCCTTTCCCACAGAACATGATTCCATTATTCTATTAAATACTCAAATATTATTACTGTGCTGTTAAATTATTTCCTATATAGTATAGAAGGAGACCTTGGCTGGCCCCAGGAAGGTCTGGCTCCAGTGACTCCAATCCCCAGTCCCTTTGGCATCCCAGTGCTATTACAGACCCTGAAATCTGCCATGAAACCAGGGACCTCCACTGTGACCGCGTCCTGGGAGCCCAGATCAGCCCCACGCAGGCAAAGGCAAGGATTCAGCAGTGCTTTGGAAGCTCCATGAGCACAGAAGCAACACTCACACTGCCTTTGCACGGTATTTATTACGGTCCTGTGCTGTTTCCAGGACTAATTTTGTTGGATGAACATCACCAGGCCATCCTGACCTTGGCCTCTGAGCAGGAGCACAAATGCCACCCTGCAGCACTGAACGTGCTCCGTGTTTGGAGGAGGGAAGCTGTTCCTGGATGGGGCTGTCAGCTCTCCCTGCAGATCTGCTGCTCACAGCACCAGGGAAAGGGGGTGAAAGCATACCCAGCTCAGCTCAGGACGGTGCTGCTGCCGAGCTGGGGATGCTTTCACTCCGTTTCACTCCCTCCCAGCCAGTCCTGGCTGAGCTGGAGCTGCGGTCACTCAGTGCCGTCACTTTAAATCCCAGCGGCTGCCGCAGCCCCGAGGATGAGGGATCAGCAAAGCGAACCCGCAGGAAGCAGGGGCTGCCAAGCCCAGCTCTGCAGCCTCTGCCTCTCCGTGCAGCCCGGCTGCTCCCAAATCCTGGGATTTACCACCTCTGCCAGGGCACAGCCGCCCTCTCCAGGAAGAAATTCCTCCTGATGCCCAAGCAGAATCTCCCCTGGCACAGCTTCAGGCTATGTCCTCTTGTCCTGTCACATTTCATCGTGCTCCGAGCAGCTCCCCACCCCAGCAATCTCCACATCCCAGTGTGACTCTCCCGGGCACAGGAGCCAAGCAGCAGCCCTGGTTTCCATCCAGCAGCTGCCATGAGTGTTATCCCTCCCCAGCATTCCCAGCTTCCCACTCCCCGAGCAGCCCACGCCAGCCGTGGCAAACAACTCAGCCCTTCAAACATACACAGAAGTTTTCTTTTCTTCTTTAACCAACAACCACTGCCACCAAACCTCCTTTCTGCTTAATGCAGCTCTGCATCAAAACACCTCCGAGGCAATTCGTTTATACCAGGAGAACTTCTGAGGCTGGAATTTTCCCTGATGGCACTGCTGGAAGGCTACAACAGCCCAGCAGGTCAGCGAGTTGAAAGCAGTATTTCATCTGGCGATTTATTCAAATAAATCTTTCAAAACATGAAATAAGCTATAAAGATGGAGACTGTCAAAGGCTGCAGTAGCCGAGCTCCTGAGTGGAATGACCAAGCAGGAGCAGCAGCCGTGGGACACCAGCCCAGCTCCCTGTGCTGGTCAGGGGTGGGCTCAGCAGGATAACAGTGATGGGCTTACACATGAAAAGGTGATTTTGTTCATTACTATCATCACACGTGGAATGGCATGATCTGGGCACCCAGGAGACGTGTGGAAAGTCACCAGCTGCTCCTTGGCACCCGGTGGGGGTTTTAAAGGCTTTGAACTCCCCAGTCTGAGCTCAGCAGAGACAGCGCAGCCCCGGCCTCCAGACACAGCAAGCGAGGGGAATTCCAGCGCAAAGTGAGGTTTTCCTGCCACTGTCCGGGGGAAGGAGGGGCTGAAGCAAGTGGCCAGGCATGCTCTGGGGGAAGAAGAGCCCCTTTGTGGTGTGCACACCGCGGGCATTGTCCGCTGGCTGCTCGCCCTCGCAGCCGTGCCCGGGGCAGCGGAGCTGGCGGCGTCGGCATCGGGATCTGCCCCCGCCTGGGCATCGGCACCGAGAGCTGCCCCCGCCTGGGCATCGGCACCGAGAGCTGCCACCCCTGGGCATCGGCACCGAGAGCTGCCCCTCTTGGGCATCGGCACCGAGAGCTGCCACCCCCGGGCATCGGCACCGAGAGCTGTCACCCCTGGGCATCGGCATCGGGATCTGCCCCCGCTCGGGCATCGGCTTCTCCTGCGTTCACAGCCGGGCTGAGCTCCCCCTTCAGCCTCTGTTCTCTTCACCAACCCCATCGAGGGAGAGAAGAAATGATGGAGACTCAGTAAACACAGAATCCTGGAACGGTTTGGGTTGGAAGGGACCTTAAAGCCCATCTCATTCCA
>VZTZ01021492.1:203459-369047 GCA_013400955.1 Drymodes brunneopygia | reverse complement strand
AGAAGAGCTGTTTCTCACAAAAAGAAAGAATAAAGTTGTTTCTCTACAACTCCCTGACAGGAGGGGCAGTGAGGGGAAGTCGGGCTCTGCTGCCCTGTCCCNCCCAAGGGAAGGAATGAGAGGAAAAGGCCTCAAATTGCACCAGGGGAGGCTCAGATTGAAGATTGAAAAAAAGTCAGAGAAACAGTGGTGAGGCCTTGGAATGAGCTGCCCAGGGAGGTTTGGGGTCATTGTCTGTGAGAGTGCTCAGGAGGAGTCTGGATGTGGCAGACAGGGTTTGGAGTGATGCTGCTGCTGCTGGGGGATGGTGGGACTGGATGATTTAAAGGTCTCTTCCAACATTGATAAGTCTGTGAAAACTCTAGAAATCTTTTGCAAAATCAAGACAAATCTTCATTAAGCAGAGAGAGACCGCACAGTAGTGTTATATACGCACATTAGAATAATATTTATTGACTTCAACTTGAGAAAGCAGCCTTGCTCTACAATGAGCTGAAGCTTTCCCTCCTGCTGTTGTGCAGGTGTAGCTTCCACTGCTCTCTGCAAGCCCAGCAGGGCAGCAGTGGAGCAGGAGGATCAGCAGCAGTGGGAAAATGTCAGGACAGGGGGAACTGATGGGAGCCAGCAGTAAAGCACCACCTCTTGCTGCTTGTGGCACACTCAGCTCTGGGGATTTACCTTGCCTGAGAAGGAAAGGGATGGGGAGCCAAAAAGCAAAACTTTGGTGAGCATCTCAAAGCTGCCTCATCCACCAGCAAGGACTGTCGAATCTGAATTTAAAAATTTCAGGGTCTAAAGAAAGCAGTGGAATCCCATTGCCCTGTGTGTACAAGAGCATGAACTTGTCTCAAAAGTAAATCTTCCATTCTAGCCACTCTTTAGAAGTCAGACTTTTTAAAAATCCAGTCATTTACTTATTAAAAATTTACTGAGGAATATGACAGACTTATGTTTCTTCTATTTATGAGTTATCAGTGAGCAGAACATTTTCGAGAGTGGCTTTATTGTTTGGACTTTACAGCCCACAAATGAGTGAGAACTTATTTCACCTCATGGACTGTCTCTGAACTATTTGCTTTGGCTTTGGCTTCAAGAATTCATTGTTCTCTTTTTTTTTGTTTGTTTGTTTTTATTTTTTTAAAAATTTATTTATTTTTTCTATGTAGGTAGGTGATTGAATGAGCATAGTTTCACTTCTGTTGCATCCCTTTAGAAGCTGAGTGTGCTGTAGTCAAACCCACTATCCCTCACTAATGTTCCACTTCATCTTCAAAAGAGATGACAGTGTCTGTGGAAAGCCAAGGAGAGCAGAGTGGTCTCCAGTAAAACATGGTTCTCTAATTTTCTGACTGGAATTAGGAGGGGAAATAGCCATGAGGTGTAAAATATACTAAAGGGAAGGGATAGGAAAACAGAGAAAAAACTCCACTTATACACATCCATATGACTGAACATTTGCTACTTTGAGGTTTAAAAAAAAAACCCAAAAATCAACTCCCAGATTTGCTGAGATGACTCAAAACTCTGGGAAAAGTGAATGCAAGCCCTGTATTTGAGCAAATGTTCCTGCTGCCTCCTGAGTGTGTTTGCTCAGTGTCAGCCTGATGACAGCCTGAGCTCGTCAGGGAACAGGTAAGACCCTGTGATGATTCTGACAAATCCATGGTGGAGAGGAGTTTAAAAAAGCTCAGTGTGTGTTCCAGCTCTTGCTTATCCACTGTTATTGTGCTGTGTCCTGGTTGCCCTCCTGCTGCTGGCATTATGTGAATAAAGGAATCATCCCCTGCCTCGCCTGTTCAGTCTCCAGCAGAAACTCTCTGCAAATATGAGATTACCAGAACAGAGCCCTTTCAGTGCCAAAGGTGCTGCTTGAACATCCTGTGCCTCTGTGGCCTGAAAGGAGCATTTCCAGGATGTCACAAATTCCCATTCAGGGCTGCTGTGTCCTGTGTCAGCACATGGCACAGAGGGAGGGGAATTTCACCAGCAGCACAACCTGCAGGTGCTTTTTGCGTCTCCTCCCAACATGTTTTACTTTTTGCTTTTTAGACACATTCATGCTTCTGTACACACAGGGAAATGGGATTCCACTGGTTTCTTTAGACCCTGAAATTTTAAATTCCTCACTGCTGGCTGTGCCCCTCACCAGATCACAGAATTGATGAATTCATTCCTTCTTTACCATGCCCTGAAAACATTTATCCACACAAACCATGACATGATGACTGACATTAATTACACTGAGAGGAGGAGAGTGTTTAAGGAAATTTGGCTACAAAAAAGACATCTTGCCATCAATTATTACCTGTGGACGAAACCCATCCCTTGCTCTACCTGTCAGCTCTGCTCTGCCCAAAATCTGCATCCTCAAGGAGCAGCAGTACAATCGAGCAATTCCTGGCACTCCCAAAGCTCCAGCTGAAATTCAAGTGTCTGAGAGGCTCTGAGGAAACCAAAACCAGCTCATGGAGTTTTTTTGGTGCTGAGATCCTGCACTGTGGAGATGCTCTGCTGATTTTCAAGCAGAAAAAACCAACCTCGGACTAAAATGCTGAGTTTTTATACATTAAAAAGGACTTAACAGAGGTCAGATGGCTCCAGGATTCATTACTGACTTTTGCAGTACAAGTTGTTCACTCCTATAGACCAATTTCAATGTTTTTTCCCCTTCTCCTGCTCACATTAAGCATCTAAGTATTCAGTGTTGGTTAGAATCATAATTTATTTATTTTTCCTTTGCTGCAAAGATGTATACTGGAACCATGAGCAGAGCATGATTTCACTTAACAACTGTGGTTAAGCAACAATCTTCAAGTTAGGTAATTGTTATTCATTCTTTATGGGATGAAATGGGTAAAGTGGCCTGAGAAATGTACCCTTTGCTGTGCTCCAAAATAAGAAATATCTCAAAATAAATATCAAAGTACAAAAGCTGGGATGAATTAGGTGATTCATGCTGAATGACCGATCTCGCCAGTTATCAAAAAAAAACCCAAAAAAACCACCCACATGGTTATTTTCAGAAAAATAAAATATCCTGAATGCTACCCTGATGGCAGGCAAAGTCCAGGAAGAGCACTGAACACCATGAAAGATGCTTGCTGTAAGTCAGGATAGTTTTCCATTGGAAAGGTGCAGACAAACAGCTGCTTTCCTGGGAGGAAGACAGGTTTTAGGGAATGTTGCCTTCCCAAAGCTGATTTTTGTGTGACAGAACCACTCCAGTTTCAGTCCAGCACCATCAGGTGTCTGGGGAAGGTCAGAGTGGAGGTTGTGTAATTCCTAATGAGATTCCCAATTTCTTCTTCCCTTTCCCTCTCTCCTCTTCCATGGATTCAGAGCTGTTCTGTGCCCCAAGTGCCCTGAAATAGCAGTGAACAACAAATGACAGCCCCGTGAGCTCTGCATGGACATGAAGCATCTCTAAGACTGCAGATTTGAGTGTATAATATGATGGTTTATGGCTGAAAAAAATTAAGGAAAACACTTTCCAAAGGACAGACAAGGAAGAGAGGGAGAAATATGTATCTTCCCTAAGCATGGAGCACCTCAGAGCTGAGGCTTGCATTCCACTCCAAATAAACTGCACCTAAGTGTAAGGAAAGTTGTGTTTTCTTTCTAGAAAACTGTCCTAAACCCATTTTTTTTTAACTTATTCCTGCATGAATATGACAATTGATCTTCTCTTCTACAACCAGAGTGTTTGAAAGCCAGAACAGACACTCCAAACCAATGTTTTGAAACCCAGAAATGGTTGAGCCTTCTGCTGCATTGGGAGAAAGCTGACTCAGCTGTGGAATGTCCATTAATGAAACACTGATTGCTTTACCCGGGGCAATTTTATTTCTACAAACCTCACAAACCTGGGCAAATCTTTCACTGTGAGAGGAAATAACCTAGCTGAATTCACTCAGTCCACAGTGACTGTGCATAAGGATGTTGGGGGACTGGAACGTGGGTGTCTTTCCCTCCATCAACTGAGCAGTTCCAGCAGAAATAAAAAAGAAATAATCACATTGCCACATGCCTCGCTCCATTTTACCACTCTCACACTCCAAATTTATAGCTCCTCTTGTTCCAGATGCGTTTATTTGCATGTGCAGACAAGCCCCAGACTGCAAGGAACGGCTCCAGCTTCCCTCATGGAAGTGGTCCTTCCCAGGAATTCTTTCTGGGTGTTAATGTCACTGAAATCCAGAGGCCAAATTCTTGGCTCCACGGTTCCCCCTTTCTCTGCAGCATCCTGGCTTTGCAGAGAGGCCATAAAACGGATCCAAAAAGCCAGCTGAACCTTTTCTCTGGCACTGAGGGAAGGATCATCGAGACCAGGCAGTTTCCACTGGAAAAATGAGCTTCATTTCGTTCAAGAGACGAATGAGCTGCAATGAAATTTTACAAGCCCCATAATAAGCCCATTATCAAGATTGTGACAAGAAAAAAAACAACAAAATCCCAACTAAAAAAAGCTTTAAACTTCCAGTAGTTTCATGCTAACCCAGAAGATATTTCAGCCAGCTCTAATTCTGTTCGGTGATGATCGGTTGGTGTCACATACAGGTTTGTTTAAACATTATATTTTACAGCCCTGAATTTGGCTTTTTTTAGCTGGAATTTGAACTTAGACTTCACTGCTAATCCATGGCCAGTGACTGAACTGGTATTTCACAAGTTTGTCAGCAGACTTTCATATTCTGGAAGTGGCTATTTTTAAACCTGCAATGTGACACCACCGTCCCATTACCAAAGAGTCATCTCATACCTGAATGCAGCTGCTGAATAACAGCAACTCTGCTTGGTTTTGCTTAAAACAGGAGGTTTTTAGGGCTTCATTAAGGCAGTCAAGGTGATTTACTGCCATTCCTCTCCATAGCTGGCAAGCTGTGGCACAGAAGAGCAAAACTCCAAGGGTAACCCAGCAGATCAAAGCTGGGGGTGTCCATACCAGGTGTCAAAGCTGAGTTTTACTTCAGTGAGGTCACAGGTAGGTCAAATCAGGCATTTTTAACACATTTGATGCTGCCTGAGAGGTGGTATGTGCAAGGTTTTTTATCTCTTCCAGGGGCCTTACAGATCATTCAGTCCCACCCTTCTGGGCAGGGACACCTTCCACTGTCCCAGGCTGCTCCAAGCCCCAGTGTCCAACCTGGACATCCTTGGGCACTGCCAGGGATCCAGGGGCAACCACAGCAAATCTGGGCACCCTGTGCCAGGGCCTCCCCATGAGTTTGCTGGGCTCTCTTTGCATTTTTTTAGTGAAGTGATGACTGGAGACACTGCATCACTCAGATGGATCCTCTCTAAGGCTGAGCAGTGTTTGAGGATAAAACTTGATGTCTAATTTGAGAGGAGCAAGCTCAGCAACTTCCTGCTACCAACCAGCCATGAAAACGTGTGATCTTGTCCTCCAGCATCCTTCTCCTACCTACCTTGTGCCAGAGAGCTTTCTTGGGAATGTTGTGTTCACAGTTAGGCTGAGGGAACAGACAGCTGGTGCAGGGCAGGAATATGTTCAGTTTATAACCATATCTTTTCTGATGAAGCTTCATCCAAAATAGTTTCAATTTTTAGGCAGCTACTGAGAGATTTGAGGGGGTGATGGAACAACAGTCTCCAAGGATTTAAGATACAAACAAACCCAGGGGCTGGCACTAAGTGGAAATGTTCTAAAGTGAGGAGACCAGCTCCAACTGAGGGTTTGGGTTCCAGAAATAGAGTGTTTGCTGCTAGGGGTGCATTTCCAGCCTCACTCCTGGCTCACTACATGTCACCCTCTGCATGTGTGTGTACGTGGTGATCTGTGCTGGGACTGATTCAGCTGCTGGCAAAACACAAAGTACCCCAGACATGATCCAAAGTCCCTTGAAGTCAGGAGCCCTTTCCATCAACTTCAAGGGACTCTGGATCTTTGCTGGAGTGATGGAGAGCCAAGCTCACTGCTGGAACAAATGATGGCAACTCCATGGAAGCCAATGTAGCTCCCTTTGCCTGTGCCAGCAGTGAATCTGGTCTATAAACTTCATTCTGCAGCCATCAGAGACTGCATAATTCATTCAGTGGCTCATGAGTAATTAAATTTTCATGGCCATCAGTGTATCAGCCATGTTATGGACCCAATTATGTTCTGCCTGTATGAAATAGTTCTTGCCCACAATCACTTGTTTAAACGCTCCCTCTTTCTTGCTGTTGTTGTTGAAGCTGTTATGATTTGCTCGCTCTCCTTATCTAAAATACCATTTAATCTCTGAAGCCTTCCTGTTCACACAGTGGCAAGGTAATAAAATTGGATGTATGATCATGAGCCTGGTTTTCATTTATCCAGAGTGCTGGTGGAGGAGGAATGGAAACACGTGACTTGTAAAAGAGCAGGGTGGAAATAACTCTGGACATTACTGGTTCTAGTAAATGTAGCAGCAATTCTGAGCTGGCTCAATGCTCATTTTCAGTGCAGGCATTTGAATTCAGAGGGGACCTCCAAAGCACTGCATTTTGCTTTCCCTTTACCAGAAGATCTCAGTGACAGATGCAAGAAAATCCTGGAGACTCTAATGGCAACATTTATGATCATAAGACCACACAGACAAAAATAATAAATGGGAGAGCATTATGGAGGAGAGGGCCTGGTATTTCTTCCCCTTTCTGTTGTTTTATTTAAGTCTGAAGGCTGATTGCTTGCTTTATTGGATTTTTTTCACATTAGCATCCCGACAAATGACCATCATCTGTGGATTGTGGCAAATGAAATGCTCCACAGACTTCCATCTCCTTTTGGCCAGCTGAGCGAAAAGCCTTAATCCAGATAACAGATGTCAAGTAGAGTATAGCTTTTTATGAACGCATAAAATATATATGAAAATAATTTACTTTACATTTTGGCAAGAGAAGGCAGTGAATGTAATCAGGGCCCCAAGAGCACTTGCAAACTTTATGGTAATGTATATCTGGGCAGGAGGAATTCTGTGGTAATGCAGGAAAATGGAAGCAAAGGAACATTGCCCCATTTCATTCTTGATTTTTATAAGCACCACCAGTGATCAACAAGGAGGAAAAACCCTGTTAAAAACACTTACTGAACCTCCTTTCTTCTGTAAACAAGTTCATTTTAAATTCTGTAAATAAAGATATCTTCCCCAAAAGTTCTAACGTGGGTTTTTAAAGCAGAACACTTCTAATTTTGTGTTGAGGTTGAATACCTAGCAATACAAATTTTTTGGGGGATTTCTTCCCCTTCAGGCAACAGCCACTCCATACATAGTTAATGTGGCACTTGGCACGTGTGAGGGATCTGTGGTGGAGGAAGGAACAAGGTAGTGATGGGTGGAAATCTCTGATAACCTCAATAAAAAGGTGGCCTGATTTCTTTTTCGTCAGCACCATCATCAGCCAGCTGGTAACAATTTACCAGCTGTATCAGCAGCCATGCTAGAGTGATTAGGTTTAATTAATACAGAGTGGTTTATCAGAAAGAAGTGATTCAGCCTTGCAATTTCTCATTCATGTCTTCATGGAAGGGAAGGCACAAACTCCAGCATCATTTCCTCTTCTTCCCGTTGTTTGCGCAACCGGGCTCTGAGGGCGTCCTGGGTATTGCACTGCCTGGAACTGAGCTTGCTGGAACATCAGGCTGATAAATCCTTCTCTCTCCAAAATGAAAATGCTTTCAGGCTGTTAAGAGCCTTGACAATTGCTTTTGTGGTAAGGTCAGCGTGTCCCAGGAAGGTTTTAGACTGGGGAGAGTCACCATTCAGGATAAAATCGGTCTCACGTTTCTGTCACGCATAAGGGAGGGACCTACATGGGCAAGCTCAGGTGGGTTTGGTGGGATGGTCACTCCTCCAGGAGCACAGAGTGTGGGAAGAAATGTGTGGGGATGGTTTGGTGTAATTTAAATCTTGCTACTGAAGGTGGAAGTCTCCCTGATTACAGGCTGGGATAGGAGTACTGACACAATTTTCATATCCTAGAGTGCTTGGGTTTGGAAGGAACCTTGAAGACCATCTCATCCCAACTCCCTGCCATGGGCAGGGACATCTTCCACTAGACCAGGTTGCTCAGAGCCCCATCCAAGCTAGCCTTGGACACTTTCAGGGAGTGTCTACCTGCAGTGTTCTGCTGGCTGATGTCACATGGGTGATTTAAGCCCCATAAGGACATTTTGGGATGTGTGACCTGGGGGTGAGGTGCATTTGTACCTCATCACAGTCCACAGCTTCCTCAAGAGGGGAAGAGGAGGGGCAGGCACTGATCTATTCTCTGTGTGACCAGTGACAGGACCTGAGGGAGTGGCTGGAGCTGGGCCAGGGCAGGTTTAGAGGGATATTTGGGGTATTCTTCCCCCAGAGGGTGCTGGGCACTGCCCAGGCTCCCCAGGGAATGGGCACAGTCCCGAGGCTGCCAGAGCTCCAGGAGCGTTTGGACAGCGCTGCCAGGGATGCCCAGGGGGGATTGCTGAGGGGGCTGGGCAGGGACAGGAGTGGGACTGGGTGATACCTGTGGGTCCCTTCCAGCCCAGGACATTCTCTGATTCTGTGATTCAATGAGGCCTCTTGCTACTGACCCCCCATTTCACAACCCCCTGATAGCACCCAACGCTTCTTCAACCACGATCAATCCTCCACAATTCTGATTATTTTGCTCCAAGGGCAAGCCTCACATCACCCTGGCTTTGACACCAGCTGTAATCAGTTTTTGGGCTGAATGCAGCCCTCACAAGCCTCTCTAACAGCAGAGTGATGAGCCCAGTGAAGTCTCTGCTCAAGAAAAGCCCCCCGAGCACAGAGCGCCTTTGGGAAATACTTTTCATGCCTGGGACAAGTCAGTTGGAATTTCCAATCTGCAGCTTCCCCACAGCTGCAGACACCCCTCTGAAATGGGTCTGTCTTGAGGTATTTATAACGTGTCTGTCACCAGGGGAGCCGAGCAGCACATGGAAAAGCAGCAGCCAGGTTTGCAGCTGATGCAGCTCGTCATCCCTTTGTCTCTCTCTCCCAGGTTCTGCACCCTGGAATTCTTCCCTCCAAAGCAGCTTGTTACAAATGTTTGTGCCTCTAAAATTTCTCCTGAGTGAACCTAGTGTCTGCCTCCCTGCAGAGCAGCATCCCCTCCACAGAGAAAAGGATTTTAAAGCTTTGATTTTCCTGTTCGAGTTGGGATGAGTTTGGGTGCCACAGTGAGCAGGCACATTTAGCTCAAGAGTATTTGTACAAGCTCTCCAGACTCTTTCCAAATTATTTTTCAGTGTCTGAATCCACTGATCATGCCAGGTGAATGCCTTGAAAGGATCACAGGCCAGTGCAGAGCATTGCCCCTGGTCCTACAAAGCCATGAACTGCTTTCCTCTCTAATCTCCTTTCTGACCACTTCCAAAAGTCCTTCAATCTGAACTAACTCTCTAACAGCCTGATCAGCCATTTCCTTTCCATTTTGTCTGCAGTTTTCATCCCTTCCTTGTGTTCTGCCCAATATTTCCTTGGAGGAGATCAATCTTATCTGAAAGATGGAGTTTCTGCTCTTCAGAGTAAATAAGCAGCTTGGACTGCTTGTAAATTACCTGTGAAGGAGCTGATAAAGGAAAATCACTCCCAAGCAGTTCTGGTCTGATCCAGATGTGAAGGCAAGGTAAAGACCTGGGACTCCAGAAAGCAGCCAAGGAATTTGAACATTTGTGCTGTTTAATTGGAATAAATGTCTGGGCAAAGTCACTCAGGGCTTCCCAAACCAACCCCACCACTGCGTTTTGTGTCTGAAATTTGACAGTTTTGCAAAATATGTTCAGAAAAAAACACTCCAAGGGGCATTTAGGTTGCAAAGAGCTGAGAATTCATGGGAAAAGAGGCATTCCTGGTCACTCAGCCCACCTGGAAGGGCTCAGCTACAGAGACTTGCTGAGCTCCAGTGGCTGGGTGAAGCCTTTTGTGTGAGCTCTGAGCAGGGCTGAATTTTCACACACTGGAGCCACTTTGCTCCACTTAAAATCTTCCCAGGGCAGATTCTCCCAGAGGCAGACAATTCAAAGGATGGAAACATCAGGCAGAAATTGCTGACATTCCCCATTTTTTTTCCTCCCTAAGGTTTCAAACATGGAGAACTTTTAGGGGTCTTAGCACAGCCGCTCTGGTGTTCCCTTCCAGCTCTGCCTCATTTTCTGAATCCTGCCCATACAGACACAGATTCCACCACTGATTTCCCATTTTTTCCCTAGAGAGCAGCCTCATGCACTTCCAAGGTATTACCCACAAAGCAAACAATTTCTTCCACCCCCCTGGCCCTCCACAGCCCCCGTTCCGTGCTTGCTTTGCCCACACTGCTGCTCCACAGAGACTATCAGAGACCATGGAAAATTCCAGAATTGGCCTTTGGAATTCCTGCGTGTTCTGAGCGGGGGAAGGGGCTGGGTCTGTGTCCAGATTAAGTTTAGATCTGGTTTGTGGCTCGAAGCTGACCTGGGACTGGAGTTCATGGTCGGAACTGAGGAGTGGAAAACTCATGGGTTTGCCTGATGAGGGTTCTGAGCTGCTCTCATCAGATTTGGGGCACAGGGGAAGCAGAGCAGGACATGGAGTATCCCCTCAACATCCCCTGATTCTTGTGGGATGACCAGAAGAACTTGTATTAAGCCATAGAAACAGTTTGTGTGAGGCTTATGATTTTCTAATTCTTATGCTGAACAGGAGCCACTGAGTGGGTTTGCTTGTGGGGAGCAAAGCCCTGGATATTTAACAGTTATTGTGACTTTTTGCCTCTTTGTGATACCCAAACTATGCCCTGGCCTGGGATTTGTCCCAGTCTAGCTGGGGGAGAGTGATCTTCCCCTGCTACACACTCAAAAAGAAGAGGAGGTCTTCAAAACTAGTGAGGGTGGCATCTCTTAGCTTAGGGAAGAAACACTTTTTGGCAAGAACAATACAACCTGTCCCCAGGCCAGCAGGGTCAGATGAAATCTGCCTCAGGTCCTCCTGGCTGATGTGCTCCAGCACTGCGAGAAACAAATGTTTGCTCTTTTTATCAGTGCAGCACACAGCACCAGTTTTCCATTCATGCCATTGTTAATCCAAAAGGGAAAGAAGCCAAACCTTTCACTTTTCCACTGTTGTTAAAGCACAAGCATTTTATTTGGAGACTCTGAGAACATAATTGTTTAGAGTCTTAAGTAAGATTCCTGTCCTGCCAAAGATATCCATTCAGAAACCACGAATCAGCCCACTGAAGTTTTTAGGACTGGCATAAACATCATGAGACCTTAAACAAAACAAAAAATTAGTTTTCTTTCTTTCTTTCTTTCTTTCTTTCTTTCTTTCTTTCTTTCTTTCTTTCTTTCTNAGATTTTTGGAGCCCTTACAAGAACCTGCCACACTTACCTGCTGTAAGAGCTCCACATAACCTAGAGAGCTAACAAAATCCAGTTACATGCCTTTTATTTCATTTCTTTTTGATTCCTACCTGGTGATAGCAATTTCATGGCTACTTGTATGACTATTCATTGTCTATTTTAGGGTAAAAACTACAGGCTGTGGCCAAACTCAGGACACCCATACACTGAGAAGCAGCCATTAAGAGCCTTAAAGGATGAGATGAACAAAGGGAGGAAGAAATGAGAGATTCTCTCTCCCTCCCCATCCCAGCATGAGGAGATGGAGTGCCTTTCCCACGCTGTCTCAGGAAGTGCGTGGCAGAGCTCAGAACAGAGCCCTGGTGCCTATTTGCAGGCAAGTTTGCCTTATTTGCAAATCCTTCCTATCAAACCAAGTGAGATCAGCAACCTGAGGTGACCCAACACCCATGAGCTGTGTCAGGCCTGTGCAGGGGTGCTCAGAATCCCTGCTGGGACAAGGACAGGATCCCTTTTGGGTGTCCCCAGGTGCTGAAGGGCAGCAGAGTCACCTGTGACCTGAGAGTGACTTCAGGACTTGTCCTGACACACATGGGACAGCACAACCTGTGCTGCTGTGACGTGAACTCAGTCACCCCCAACGTCCCAAGGGCTCCCTCTGAAACCATGGCTGGATCTCAGGTGGCTCCTTTTGGTCCAAGGGGAAACAAAATGTGAAGGGCTTTGCTCGCTGTAGCATGAAGGGAACAAAGGAACAAAGTACACTGCTCTTGGAGGTCAACAAAGCACAGAGAAATATCCCAGACCTGGCAGGAATATCACTTCATTAAATAAAAGAAAAAAAAAAATTGGTGTGCTGATCAACTTCCTGAATTTTAAGGAGTTTGTTGGATTATCAGAACTGAGCTGCTTTCCACACACCTGGAAAAATATCTAATGTAAATAAACTTTATGGCTCCCAACTATATATTATTAGGTAATGAACATAATGGCTTTATGAAGGTTATTGGGAGTAACTGTATAAACTGTATCTGAGTGCAGGGATAGGTATTGCACGTTTTAATTTAAATTATTCTGGGGGAAACACAAAGAGGGAAGTAACCTTCCAGTGTTCTGGATAAGGTGATTTAAGGTTATATCAAAAGATAGCAAGTAGTGCTGTTGGGTTCAGAGGTCCTGCCTCCAATGCATTGAAAATCAGATATCAGTGGAGTTCGGGATCAAAAGATTATGGAAAACACAAAATTCCTTTCGGGTGGGAGGTAAGAGGATGGGCAAGCACAAGCAAGAGATGGGTTTGCTTTTGCAGAGAGGATGGGATGGGCCTCCCCAGAAGCAGGGAAGGGTCAGGCCTTAGGAAGGGGCTAGAATTACAGTTTCTGCTGTTTCTTTCATTGGAAGTGGATTTGGTTTAAGGAGAAGTTGTTGTCTCTGCAGGTTGTGCCTGCTGGTGATGAGCTGGGACTGGAGTCAGAGTGGCTGACACAAAACAAGCCCAGCTGGCCCCAGGGATGTGGGCCATGCAGAACGTGCCTGGAGCTGCAGCTGGCAGTGCCAGGGGGCCTGGGGGACCTGGAGGGACCTGGAGAGACCTGGGAGACCTGGAGAGACCTGGAGGGAGCTGGAGGACCTGGAGAGACCTGGGGAACCTGGGAGACTTGGAGGGAGCTGGGAGACTGGGAGGGACCTGGAGAGACCTGGAGAGACCTGGAGGGAGCTGGGAGACTTGGAGGGAGCTGGGAGACCTGGGAGACCTGGAGGGACCTGGGAGACCTGGAGGGACCTGGGAGATGCCTCCCTCAGCATAGGGAGCAAAGGGAACCAGAGTACCAGAGGGCACCAGAGAGGGTTTGCATCTCTCTGAGTCAGAGAGGTTGTTCATTTGCCATCTCTGGCAGCAACAGGGCTCTGCTGGAAAGTATTCCTCTTCTGGATGCATCCCATGGGCCAAAGCATTGTCCCTGTCACCCTGTGACCTGACAGTGCCCTGCCCCTGTCTCTGAGGGCTGTGCTGCTCCCTCCACAATGGCTGTGGTAGCCCCAGAGCTTCCCTAGTTCCCCTCTCCTCACCACAAGCTGCTGCTGAAAGAAAAACCAGCTTTGTTGTTTATTTTGGATGGTATTTACACCCCTGTTTAGTTATTGCAGGTCATACACAAAGGGCAACCTTTGTCAGTTTTATTCTGATCCCTGCTCAGATCCATTTCCAGGGCTGATGCCAATCTGGCTGGCTGTAAATGCAGGTGCCCTTTCCTTCCTGCTCTCCTTCCTCATGGTTACACAAGTGAAATAAATTATTTACAGCAGGTTTTGCCACTGCAGCATCGTTCAATTTAGTGAAAGTGCTCCTGTTTAAAGGCCAGATCGTGCTGCTCTGTGGATGTGTTCCCTGGACTCTGAGAGGAGATACAATTATGTAATTTGGTTTTATGTGTAAATGGGCAGATACTTTAAAAGCCTGTGCAATTCTCCTAGAAAGGGTCTGTAGGAGCTGGCAGAGCTGATAGAGGGCAAAGCACCTTCTGTGCACACATTTCTGATCCAGGGTAAAATCACAGAATCACAGAATGGTTTGGGTTGGAAAGGACCTTAAAGCACGTCCAGTGCCACCCCTGCCATGGGCAGGGACACCTTCCACTGTCCCAGGTTGTTCCAAGCCCCATACAGGGCTGAACCACCTCCAGGTGCAGTCTGTGGGATTTGTGAGCATTTCAGACAAAGCTCCAGGTATTTACAAGAGGATGGAGTGACAGGACACAGGGAAGGGCTTCAAACTGACAGACAGTAGAGTTAGATTAGATATAAGGAGAGAATTCTTTCCTGTGACAGCAGTGAGGCCCTGGCACAGGGTGCCCAGATTTGCTGTGGCTGCCCCTGGATCCCTGGCAGTGCCCAAGGATGTCCAGGTTGGACACTGGGGCTTGGAGCAGCCTGGGACAGTGGAAGGTGTCCCTGCCCATGGCAGGGGTGGCACTGGATGATCTTTAAGGTCCCTTCCAACCCAAACCATTCCATGATCCTGTGAAAATCACCAAGCCCATGGGAACACCAGCTGCAAGAGAAAGCTGTGGCAGCTCTGCTTTGCAATATTGGGGACCACAGACACGCCACAGGTCTTAGCCCAGCACTTCTGAATTCTGCCTCAAGTTTTGAGGTGGAGAATGTCCACTGAGTCACCAGTAACTTCTCCCATAAATTTAATATTCTTCTGTTCAAAAAAGATGGACCTTTGGGAGCTTTTCCTGCACTGTGAAATCATCTGCCCACAGGAGCTGTGGGCCCTTGTCACCCTCTATAACACATGCAAAGAGGAATGAGGATATTAAAAAACCCCAAAGTGCATCCTGAAAGCCCTGCAAGTGCTAAATCAACACACAACATTGCACAGGTAATTTTTCCTCTGGGAAAGGAAGGCCAAACCACATGCCCCATATGCTAATTATGGGATGTAATATACTCCTGGAGCCACACACAGCTCCTGAGCAGATAAAAGCAGGATAAAAGAATAATCCCCAAACTGTGGATGGCAGAACAGCCTGAACAGAACTGTTGGATTAATTCAGAGAGTCATTTCCATTAAGCTGAAGTAGGGATGGGTGAGATACGCAGAGAAGTATTTCTGGGTTGGTGCTTTTGTTTGGTTGGGTTTTTTTATCATCCACAGAGGAATCAAACAGGAAAAGCTGCATGAGGGGGCTGTGGAGGGCACGGCTGAGAAGCAAGTCACACACACAAACTCACAGTAAAACACATGGGCTTTGAAGCAGAGGTTAAAATAAAAGATCCCATGGGGTTTCTGACCTCCCTGAGGCTCGGTGCATCATTGGGCACCAGCAGGAGAGAGGGCTCAGGGATGGAGCTTCCTGCTCCTCCAAGGCAACAGGATGAGAGTCCCAGCACGGCCCCAGGCATGCCCTGCACTGAGATAATGTCACTGCTCAGCCCCTGAGCCCTCCCACTTCCTCCAGAGGATAAACACCTCTGCTTCCTCTTGATTCTCCCAACAGATATTTGGCAATGGAGCTTCTCAATTTCCTCAGGAGAGATGAAGAAAAGTCTAGGTTCTTCCCAGTTGCGCAAATCCCCCCCCCGATTATAACCTTGACATGCAGCAAGAAATTATTTCCTCTTTCATCAGTGAAACCTTTGCACAAGCCTCCCCTGGCTCCTCAGTGGGCAGGAAAGGCACAGGAGAGGGCACAGCATGCTCTGGGTCGGTGCAGCCTTATCAGTAACTAAATATAAGCAGCAGGAGGATATTTCCTGGCATTTACGCTGTTCGCGCTCCTGATGACTCCGCGGCAATCTGTCGCAGCCCACCACCTCTGCCCCCGTCTCCAAAAGGGCTGCACGCAGAGTCACTCCCAAGGCCTTTGCCACACCAAACCCGGAGCAGGATGCCAGTAAAGCCTGCACAGTGAAGGACAGTATGACTGTGTGTTTTTTGGAAGGCTGGCGAGGCAGTCTGCTGAGAGGAATCACTGTAAATCATCAGCATCTCCCTTCTCAGCTCAGCAGGCCGCGCAGCGCTTGTGCGAGGAAATCATCCAACATCCCATTTCCCTCTTTTTCTGTGCTGAGAGGGTAATTCCAGCCCTCTGGGTTGCTCTGTTTCCCACGTGCTCCCCTCTGGTGCAGGAGTCACCCTTGGGGATGTGACTCTGCTGTGGCAACAGCCCAGGCACCTGCGCCTCTCCCGCAGGCCCCTCAGCACCTTGCGGAGGGAGAGAGAGAGAGGGACTCTGCTTTAGGAACAGCAAGGACAGGATGCTGAGCAGTTTTTAGCCTTTTGTGTACTGAATCCCTGCTCTGCACAATGGCGTGTTTGGGAGCTCGCAGTCCCTCAGGAGGAAAACACACCGGAGGAAGCATTTCCTGCTGCGGGCAGTTGACAGCTGGCGTTGGAAAAGGGCGTCCTGAGTGGTGGAGAGGAGGCTATTTTGGGGCAGTTTTTGGTGATATTATTTTACTCCTCTTGTCAACAGCGCCGGTGGTTGCCATAGCACAAGTGCAGTGACAGATCAGAGGGGGAAGGTGACAGCAGTGAAGGGGCTCAGGTCAGTGTATGTGTCCCACTCAACTCCTGTCATCCTCGGATGGGTTGTGCTCTCCCTCACCTGCCAGTCGTGTTTTCTGAGCAAGGGTGGAGATGATGAGCACAGAGGTGCCACAAATCCTCAGGCACAGAGCACCATGCATGGATTACATCTCTGAAGATCTGTGAGAGCTTGGGAGGCTCACAGTGACAATGCAGACGAGTATGGGGAGAATTCAAGCCACTTACAGGGCCCTGGAAGTGTCCAAGGCCAGGCTGGATAAGGCCTTGAGCAACCTGGTCTGGTTGGAGGTGTTCCTGCCCATGGAAGGGGAGGTTGGGCCTGGATGATCTTTAAGACCCCTTCTATTCCCTTCCTTAACATTCTATAATTGTATTTCTGTGGTTCAGCCATCTCTTAACAGAGAAGAGATTTCACAGGCCTTATTTTCTGCAATGAGACAAGTTCAAGTTGGAACATTCAGGTCAGGATTAGGGCAGTTCTGGTGAAGTTCTCAAAAAACAGGACCATTTCAGTCAGTAGTGGGAATATGAGAGGAAAAAGCAAAGGAGTGGGCAAAGAAACTCATCTGCTGAGCTCTGAGGGCAACAGAATTGCAGCAGCCAGAGCTGGGGGAGCTGGTCAGCTGGGAAATCTGAGAGATGTGAAAAGTAATAATAATTTCTATTAACTGGAAACAAAGTGTTTTATGAGCAAACCAAGATTGTACATCTAGTACAGTCACATGTTTCTAGCCAGTAATTGCCTCCACAAAACCCAGGGCACAGCTTGGCCTGGCAGTAACATCACTTATTTTTGGGAGAAGGAATTTGAAATAAAGGTGATATAAATATGAAAAAAAAAAATCCCCTTTGGACAGTCATAGTTTCCATGAGTGGAAGTGCCTGAAACAATTTCTAACAACAGGGTATAACTAAGAAAAATACCTATTTTAATTGGCCAAATATTTTGTTGAATTGCTATCAAATTCATTGAGCTACTTCAACCAGAAAGGGCTGAGAAGACAAAATGCTAACCAACAAAATATTTAACTTGAAGATTCTCAAACAAAAATATTTGGTTTTCCACTCTGAATGTGAGGGTAGCTTTCCAAAATAAATCTTTATATAAATATATCTTTAAGATTAAGGCAGGTGGGCGAGTGTTTGTCTCTGAAGTCATTTATTTGCAGTTTGGGGCAGCTTTGCTGGAGATGCAAAAGGACATTGCTCAAAAAGGCTCCTGCTCCAACCTCCTGGCATGTCACACGCCACATTTTCCAGGACAGCTGCACAATCCCCTTTTGTCCATCAGTCCCCTGGCATCGTGACTGTCATCACTTCTCCTGGCTTCAGCTGACAAAAGGAACTTTTACAACACAGATGGGCTCATCCTTTGTGCTGCTGATGGGCTCATCCACAGCTACCCCAGCCTGTCCCTTGTGTCACCACCCCTGGAGGTGTCCAAGGAAGGCCTGGACGTGGCACTCAGTGCTCTGGGCTGGGGAGAAGGTGGGGATGGGTCACAGGTTGGACTTGATGACCTTGGAGGTCTTTTCCAGCCTCAGGGATTCTGGGATTCTGTCAGCCCATGGCCACGTGTATCCTTTCCCCGTAGCGCTGTTAATGCAAGACTGGTTGCCTTTACTCCTTTTCTTCGTAACACTTCCTTTATTATTAAAAAAAATTAAAAATAATAGGCAGCAAGCTGAATGTTTACTTAATTATTGGTCAGGAGTTGGCTCCCGTGGAAATGTTGGCTGAAGGCACTGCTGTACAACGCAGTCCCTTCCAGGAGAGTGCCAGAAAACCCAGGGGCAGGTGGCAGCTCTTGAACAATGGTTAATTAGACTTTTTAGGCAAATATTTGCTCATGTGTCCAGACAATAATGTCTTGTGGAAATGTGTTTGCACAATGTCCTTGACAAAGGCTCCTCTATTAACCTGCACACAATCGGCTGCAGCCCTGGAACAGCGTTTTAACACATGAACCTCTCAGCTCAGGCAACAACAAAACGTTATGGATCCAGCCCTGAACAAAATAATCAGCCCAAATCATATGGGGGGAAAAGTCTCTTCAACACTATTTACTTTTAACCTATAAAAGCATCCAATATGTGCTGGAATCTGTGACTCAGTTCCCATAATTTCGTGTGCTTCCAGTATAGCCTTGGCCAGCTCGCTCATGAATGGAGTTTCCAGAGCCTCTGCAGGGTACCTACATTGTGCTGTGGGATTTTTAGGTGGTCTGTGGCTTATTTCAGAATATTCCCCTATGGTTAGTGCTCATAGGACTAAGCAAATAATAATTCAATCCAATAGTGCCCAGATTTGGAGTGTGGACTGCTCAGGAGGGTCTTTGCACTAGAGCTAGACAAAGCCAAGCCGACTTTTCTATATTTCTCTGGGTTTGGGGGACACGCAAAATGAGCAGTATCTTATAGGGGTGACAGCCAGAAGCATTTGGGAATTGTTAGCTCAGCCCTTTGGGACACAAATAATCACTCACGAGATGCTGCCCTTCGTGAATCCCCTAATTTGGAGCAGTATTTGCTGAATGTTTTGGCTGAAAGAGTTCCAGCCTCTGCTTTGCACACCACATGTTCACCTCATCCCGATGGTGATTCAGTATCCACGAGGTGTGTGAGTCACCTCGGGGATGTGGGATTGTTTCTTATTCCCTGACTGACGTGTGGGCACTTTTACAGGGCAGAACACAACATTTGTGATAGACAGAAAACAAATAAGCCAACGAAACAGCAACAAACACAGTAGTGGCTGAACTTTGGCAGGAACACACATTTGGGCGAAAAAACTGATGAAAGTGACAGAATTCCTGTAGGTTTTTTTTCAGGACATTAATGAAAAAGTATTAACCTTTTCCCTTAGTTTATTGCAGGAATAACTGGTTGAAATGGTGAGGTTTGTGTGGTTGAAGGAGGTCAGGCAAGGTGAGCAGCCAGGCCCTGCTGACCTCAGAGCTGAATCCAGGAGTCACAGCAAACTCAGCTTGCCCTGTTTGTTCCTAAAAAATATTCCTGACCCAATTGTTTAGGCTTTGTCCCTCTTGATAAATGATTAAAAAAAATCTCAAATTCCCACAGCAGTGTTCCTGATGGTGAAATCAAACTCACGGCCATTTAATTGTGATCATTATCTTATCCCTCTTTCCCTCCCCAAGGTTATTACTTTCCTTATTTTTTCAATGCTTATTTTTCCATAGGCTTCAAAAGCTCAAGCTCTGAAAAACTCCTTCATGTGCTAAAAGTAACTTTATTTTTCTGGGAAGGTAAATTCAGGTTTACATTGTGGGCACCACAGAAAGAGACATTTAAGGAACAACAGTTATGATGGATTCTGTTGCTATAATGCATCATTTTTTCTTTCTTTTCAGTTCTTCATGAGTTATAAAGCAATGCCTCAACTGGAGGCACATTTGGCTCTCCTGTGGTGCCCCAGTTTTGACCACTAATGCACATAATTGAAGAGGATCGAAGCAGATAAGTATCAAACACCAGGACTGGTTTAAGTTGCACCCAGAATATTTCTTGGGGTTGTGGGAGAGTGACCAAAACTGCTGAAGTGGCCCGAAAACTGGAGTCAGGAGTGGTAGAGGCTGGTAGGATTTCATGTGTCTAATCCATGGTGGCACAAAGGAAATCCTCCCAGGATTTGTTGGAGTCGTTCTGAACCCAGTCTGCTGCTGGCATGTGATGAAAAGAAAATCATCTCTTCAGAAGAGGAAAAAAATCATGCTTTGAACAACAAGTCTATGGCTTAGCACAGAATCTTTTAGGCTGGAAAAGTCCTTCCAGCCCATCGAGTCCAAGCTGTGGCCGGTTCCCACCTTGTCCCTAGCCCAGAGCACTGAGTGCCATGTCCAGGCCTTCCTTGGACACATCCTGGGATAGAGACTCCAAATCACTCTAGAAAACTCATTCCAAGGCCTGACCACCCTTTCCACGCAGAAATTCCTTCTGATGTCCAACCTGAGCCTGCCCTGGTACAGTTTGAGGGTGTTCCCTCTCCTCCTGTCCCCGTTGCCTTGGAACAGAGCCTGACCCCCATCTGGCTGCACCCTCCTATCATGGAGCTGTAGAGAGCAAAAAGAGCTTTCCGGAACCTCCTTTTCTCCAGGGTGAGCCCACCCAGCTCCCCCAGCCACTCCCTACATGGTTTACTCTCTAGACCCTTCCCCAGCTCTGTTTTCTTTCTCTGGACCCACTCCAGCACCTCAGTGTCTTTCTTGAACAGAAATCCCCCAGCCCTCGAGGTGGGACAATCCCTGCTCCTGCTGGCCACACAGCCATACAGATTCCTGAGGAGGCAGCTAAAATAGATCCTAAAAAACTCCCTAAAACTTCTGAAGCCAAAACAGCTCCCCTGTTAATTACCGCTCACCATGAGACGCGTTTCACACCGCGGTGACAAAACGCAGGGCGCGCACACAAAGGCAGAAAACATCCATCCCCCTGGGCCAAAAAGCTGCTTTCAGTTACACCCAAGAAACCACATGAAAGGCTCCTGCCAGCGAGGTGCCAAGGCATCCTCGGAGCACCACGTCCCATTCGCTGCCGTTGACATCAGCGAGCGTGGCAGGCGCCCACGGCTCCCCGTGGCAGCTCAGCACTTGCCAGACGGAGATCCAACGCCCTGGAATGGCAGCAGATGTGGAATTCTGCTCCCCTGGCTGGTGGGGAATGAGCTGGACTTGGAGGCTGCGGGAAAACAGCCCCCACGGCAGAGCCAGACTCAACCCAGGGCCTGTTTTGGCGCTGGAGGTTGGCTCCTGTCCACTGGGGATGATTAATTTTGGTAATTAGCACGGCTTTTTCTGCAGTTTCTGGGCAGTGATGCTGTTAATGGAAGTGGAGGAGTGGAACTGGGGTGGGACCGGGCTGGCAGAGGCAGCTGAGCACCTCTCTGAGCCCTGACCCGAGACCACACGGCTCCTCCAGAGCCCGGCATGACAAACATGTTCCGTCCTGCCAAACCCCAGGACGGGCCTGGAATGTGCTTCCAGCAGGATCTCCGGCAAAAAGGGATCGCGCTAATCCATCGCTCCATCTAGTGCCAGCACCTCTTACAGCACCCCGTGCCTTCGCCTCCAAAACATCCCAAATAGATGCTCCTTCCACCCCCAGGGGCTGCTTGGGATAGGATTTTGTTGTTGTTGTTCCTTGAAGGGTTTTTGGGGTTGGTTTTGTTTTGTCTGGGGCCTCCTGAGTTTATAAAAGGCAGCAAACTGCTGCCCTAAGGAAGGGTTATGGGGGAATCTTACCCTACAGGAGGGTTTTGGGTGAGTCCTGCCCTCTGGAAGGGCCATGGGTGAATCCTGCCCTCCAGAAGGGTTATGGGTGAATCCAGCCATCCAGAATTTCCATATGGGTGAATCCTGCCCTCCAGGGGGTGAATCCCGCCCTCCAGAAGGGTTATGGGTGAATCCAGCCCACCAGAATATCCTGGGTGAGTCCTGCCCTCCAGAATTTCCACAGGTGAATCCTGCTCTCCAAAACATTCTGAGTGAATCCAGGCTTCCAAAATGGCCATGGGTGAATCGAGCCTTCCAGAATGTCCTGGGTGAATCCAGCCCTTTAAGAATGGCCATGGGTGACACCAGAACATCCATGGGTGAATCCTGCCCTCCAGAATGACCATCCTGCCCTCCAGAATGTCCTGGGTGAACCCAGCCCTCCAGAATATTCATGAACTAATCCTATCCTGCAGAATATTCATAGATTAATCCAGCCCTCCAGAATGTCCTGGGTGAACCCAGCCCTCCAGAAGCGCTACAAGTGAACCCACTCTGGAGCACTCCTCTCCTCCAGGTGTGTGCTACCACTTTAGTGTTTAATTAGCAGCTGTGCTACGCTGGTGAGTGGCACTGAACAGCCCCAAAGACACCAGCAGCAAAAATGGACTGCAAAGCACAGCAAATGCAATGAGTGGGACGTGCAGATCAATTAAAATAGGAAAATGGATAGGGAGAGTTGAGTGATGGACAGACAGCTCCAAGCTCAGGTGTTTGCAGAACCCCTGCACTGCAAGAACATCACCTTCCCCAGCTCTGCCACAAGGGCTTTTCACATCAGGGCTCAGCAGAGTCTTCAGCTGCCTCTCACACTGGTGTTTTTAATCACTCTTTAGAGAGACAAAAACCACCTTTCTGGCTGCATGCTAAACTTTGGTCTCCTAAAGGTTTGGAAGCACGTGGGAATCAGGCACCTGCCTTTCAGGAGACAGCAACTTTTGCAAAACAAAACAGCAAAAATTGTCACTGCCAAAGTTGCTGTTGCTAATGAACACAATTTTGGGGCAATTGTAGGATTCAGTGGTGCTTGGATGCTGCTGAGCTGCCCAGGCAGGTGAATTTCTTGGACAAGGTGCTCCCTTCGTTGTTAAATGCACTGAGACAGCACTTTCAGCCATGGAATTCTGCTGTCTTTGGAAACCATCTGCACACTTCAACTTTTTTCCATTTATAGAGTTGTGATCCTGTAATTTTCTTTAATGAAAAGAAAACTTCCACCTCTTCAGGTGATAGCTCCATCAGAGATGTTAATGAATACAAAAACTCCATTATCTTGGAACGGGGATTGTTTTTCAGAGGAAAAAAAGAATATTGTTTCACTGACAGATAAAAAGCTTTCTTCAATGGGTTATAGAAATTGCAATGAAAAATAATCTCACCAAAAGTTACTTTCATTAGTTTTATCCTTTTAATCATGGAAATATTTCTATAATCATCGTTATGTAGAAACATTCACATCAAAAAGCCCCTTAAAATGTGGTCTAAATTACCAGGCAGATTCTCTATTCATAAGTTTATGGGCTGTGCTGCTCAAATGAAAAAATAATTAACTTCAGAGTAAAAACCCTAATGATGTCAATTTTGCCACGGCAGATAATGTCAGCGTGCAAGGAGATTAATTCCAATATTGCATATTTGTTTTCCTCATTGCCTCGGAAATAAAACACAGGATGTAAAGGGAGGGAGGGAGGAGGGGAGGAATATTTTCATCCGAGGAAAAGACATCCCCTCCTGCTGCACGATCTGAGCAGGTGATAACTCGATTTTCTCATTTTCTGCTGTTGCTGCTCTTAAGTCCAATTAGGGTCTGTTCAGGGAAGGATGCTCCAGAGGGTTGTGGAAGTGAGGGATGGATGCTCCTGGAGGGTCCTGGCGGGATTTCCCACAAATATGGAAATATCCAGGGTGCCGAGCGGTTCAGTTTCCGTGAATCCTAGTGCCATCTTTTGGGAGAAATGGGAATATGCCTTGACCAGCAAATGTGACCTGAGACATCCGAATAGAGGGAGCTCTGGCTCTGGGCAGTCCCTGGGGTGAGCACACTGCCACCCCCAGAGCAGGGACTTGCTGAGGGGACAGGAAAGGAGCAGGGTCTTTGTTCTTGTACCCGCAGTGATTACAGCAGCAGCATAAAACCAGCCCCGGGCACTGCCTGTGGCATTTCCAGCCCTTGCTGCCTTCATGTCTCACTCTCAGGCTGCTCTGCTTCTCCTCCTGCTGCCCTGGGGGACCAGGCTCAGCACCACAGCCTGCTCCAGGCTGGGAAAAGGGCACAGACCTGCCCTTCAGAGAGAAACTGCATGGAGCATCCTAAAATGTGCTGTGCCTCCAGCTCTCACCAGCCACAACACTGTAGGTGGAAAGAGGTGAGGGGAGAGAGTTTGAATAAGAGCTGTGCTGCAAAACACAGCCCCTAAAACACCTCCTAAAAACCACTTGGTAAGACCCTGCAGAGCACTGGTGTGGGAATGATGAGATGATGGGGAGACTTTACCAGGGAGCACTGGGGGCATGGAAACTCCACACGTGTGTGAGCTTATTTCCAGACCCTTCCCCTGCTCCATTCCCTTCTCTGGATGTGCTTCAGCTCCTCAGTCTCCTTTTGGAAGTGAGGGGTCCAAAACTGGACAGGGGACTCGAGGTGTGGCCCACAGTCCCTGTCCTGTCCTGCTGGCCACACAGCTCCTGATCCAGGCCAGGTGCCTCACTGGCCACCTGGGCACACGTTGGCTCCCATCCAGCCAGCTGCCAGCCCACCTTCATATTCCACTCCTGTGCTTTTTAAAACAGATTTTTTGTTTTATTTGCTGAAGAGGAAAACTCCTGGTGCCTAGCACAGCCACAGCTGTGCAACAAGGATTGATCAGTCAGGAGTTGACTGATCCCACTGACAGGACAAGAGGACAGAGCCTCAAGCTGCACCAAGGAAAGTTTAGGCTGGACATTAGGAGTCTGTCTGAGTTTAAGCAGTGTCTGGACAATATTCTCAGGCATATGGTGGGATTCCTGGGGTGTCCTGAATTGGACTGAATGATCCTGATGGGTCCTTTCCAACTCAGCCAATTCTATGATTTTTTATAGTGGTATTTCCCCCCATGGCTGCCTTTGCTGGAGGCACGGTCACCCCAGGGCTGTGCACTCAACTTCAAGCCCTTCCAAAGGAATGTGACTTTCTTAAATGACAAAGCATTAGGGAGGGATTTCTGGAATGTCTCAGGAACATAAATCCCATCAGCCTATCAGATTTGAGAGCCTAACTTGCTTTTGGTCTTTTGGAAACCTTATCAACAGTCAGTTCACATTTACTTCACTGCATTTTGCCAGGTATTCTGACTAAATACAGCTGCTTTACTTCTTCCAATTTCTCTCCTTTTACATTGTGCCAAAATAGGGGGGGGAAGGCCCGGTACAATCAATGACTGTATAGTAATTCTCCTCCTGTGCCCCACTCAGGTGAGAGCCCACCTGCAGAGCTGCCCCAGCCCTGGGGCCCAGCACAGGGAGGACATGGAGCTGCTGGAGAGAGGCCAGAGGAGGCAGCAGGATGAGCAGAGGGCTGGAGCAGCTCTGCTGGGAGGAAAGGCTGGCACAGCTGGCATTGTTCAGCCTGGAGAGGAGAAGCTTTGGGCTGAGCTCAGGGTGGCCTTGCAGGGCCTGAAGGAGCCCCAGGAAAGATGGAGAGAGACAATTGCCAAGGGCTGCAGGGACAGGACACAGGGAATGACTTTGAAATGAAATATTATAAGTTTAGATGGGATATTGGGCGGGAATTGTTCCCTGGGAAGGTGGGCAGGCCCTGGCACAGGGTGCCCAGATTTGCTGTGGCTGCCCCTGGATCCCTGGCAGTGCCCAAGGATGTCCAGGTTGGACATTGGGACTTGGAGCAGCCTTGGACAGTGGAAGGTGTCCCTGCCCATGGCAGGGGTGGAACTGGATGGTCTTTTAGGTCCCTTCCAACCCAAACCATTCTGTGATTCTATTATGAGTAAAGCCCACCAGACATTTTTGAGAAATAGATCACTGAGTCACAAACAAAACACTTCAGCTTTTGTCCAAAGCAGGGCAATAGAAATGCAGCAGTAACTGGGAGCACCAACCACATCTCAGCTCAAGAGCTGTTCCAGCAGTGACAGCAGAACATCAAAAACATTAAAGCAATGACTGGTTTCCCACCTCAAAGCCTGCAGTGCCAAAACCTTCCTCTGATCTGCACTGAGTAGGAAAAGGAGAGAATATTGCATTTGGCACAGAGCAGGAGACACACACACACACACACAGAGAGTATGAATGAAACTTTGCTGGTTTTTGGTGTACAATTAAAGCAACAAGAGCGAACAAAGCCGTTTGCAGAGTGCTAAGCCAGCACTTTGTACAGCTCATGACAAAACAACAGAGATGTATGGTCTGATGCTTTCATACAGTCTGCAGTGACTGATTACATACTACCCATTTAGCATTGCAATACATTTAATTGTTGAGGTAAGTGGTTAAAGAAATGAAAAATGCCGGTTCGCTCATTTTGCACAGCCCTCGTCAGCGACTGGAGCTGGATATTACATTCCCAGTGCAAATTACCAGCATCGGCAGGGCTATTTCACAGCTGTTCCGTCTGCAGCCCGCATTGTAATGAAGTCGTGACATGAAATGTTTGTGGAGATTGTAATGAAATGTTAACTGAAAATATATTGAAGTGGTAAGTGTAGAAAGAGAAATGAGCTACAACATTTACTCGCTCCAAAGTCTCCTCAGCTCGGGCTGCTGCTTCAGCCCAGATGTGCTGACCTGCCGCCTCCTACTGCACTGCACATCACAGCTGCTCTGCAGCCCATCTTTGGGCTCAGTTTTTGAACTAAACCTGACCTTATTTTCTTTCTAAGCCTCCTTTTCCTTCTCCTGGACCTCTAAATTCCCTCGGGCTCACGGTCGTCTTTCCTTCTGTTTTCATCTCTCTGTCTGCAAACCTCTTGACATCCCCTTGCTGTTTCCTTCCCCACATTCCTCAGATCCATCTCACTCTCCATGGTTAGACAGGAAAATGAGCTGTTTGGGTTTCCCTGGCCATTGGAGCCTCCCTGGCATCCCTTATCCTGTGGAATTCCCCTTTTTCTGAGGGCAAGGGAGGTTGAGCTAAGCCAACCTCTTTGGTTGCTGCCCTCATGTTCCCAGCCCCTGTTTTGCTGCTCTGGTTGGCTCCCTGTTTGCTGACAGCCCAGAGCTGACCTCGGGTCACCATCACCAAACCAGGTCCAACAGCACCAAGTAACCCCTGCAAGGATGTCCTGAACTCCACATCCATCCCCCTCCATAAATTGTTAATAAGGGTGTCAGAGGGGTTGCACTTCGCTCTTTTTCTTCTTCTTTACCACTCTAGAACTCTTTTTCTTCTTCTTTACCTCTCCATTTTTGCCTCTCTCTCCTATTTTTCCTTCCCCTTCCCAAGCCCTGCTGATAAAAGCTCTTTCCTTTCCCTGCATCCTTGGCTGCATGTCCCCTCCCCTGTCACCTTCTAGAACAGCCAAGGTGATTTTCACACCTTTTGAGAACCAAACCCTCCTCCAAAGGCTGTGTGCCACTTGCTGTAGTCCCAGTTTTCTGTCTTTTCCTTGAAAACCTGCAGTGGGAGGTTTACAACTTGTTTACAGCCATGCAGAGGCACTTGGAATTTTTCCATATTTGTAACCAGCAGCCATTCAGACACTCCAGTCTCTTGGGGAGCTGTGAGCTGTGCTCTGTGCCAGGATATGAGCCCACCNCCCCCCCCCACTTTAAAGAAAGAATGGAAAATGTTCAGCCTAGTCTTGGTAGAAAAGACAAAATTTTCCAGCATTTGTTAGCCTTGTGTATTTAAAGATAGGAGCACTTCAAAGCAACATCTGTTAGTCATGAGCTGCATTTACCCACTCTAGCACAATGGGATCCGACTCATGGCTGGGTCATCCCAATCCATTCCCATCCCAGCAAACTCAAATGTGTGCACGTACCAGACCAATTTCTGGGAACTAGACAGCATGAGGGTGTTTTCCAACCATAAAACAATTGAATATCTTGATTTCCCCCCTTTTTTCTTCTTGTATTTTGAGTACACTAAAACAGGTGAACAAACCCTTCCCCAACCCACAGGGGAAAAGGGACATTATTGCTAAAATTGACCATTTCAGTGGTCAGTGTGGTTGTACAAATACTGGGGAGCTTCACAAGCTCTTCAGCTCTTCTCCATGAGGGTAAAAGAAGTGGTCTTTGAAGCCCACTATTATTCCTGCAGTCCTGTGTCCAGGTGTCAGGTGGCCAAGGGATCTGCACAGCTGGTTTGTGACACAAATTGGTAATTTTGCAAAAATACATAAAAGAATTGTGTAAAAGATGTACCTAAAATGTAAAACTTGCCTTTCACATCCTCTTAGAACTGCTTGGAAGCCTAAAAGTGCCATGGCAATTGTTTAGTCCAAGTGCTTGTGCCTGTTTAAGAGGCTTGTATCCAATCTGGCATCCGGATATGGAATTTGGGGATGTGGTTTTGGGTGATGATGGTGGTGCTGGGGTGTCAGTGGGACTGGATGAGCTTGAAGGTCTCTTCTAAACTTGATGATTCTGCAATCTTGTGATTTTCAGCAGAGCAGATTTTAAGTTTTCTATGGAGAAAAATGACACCTTCAACATGAAGAAAACTGGAAATGAATAGGCATTTTTTGGGCGCAGGATGAGCTGGTGGAACCAGTGCAGCAATTTCACTCCAATTTTTTTTTTGGGAAAAACCTTCCCAGTGCTCTGCTGGTAGAGACACCTGAGGAAAGGAGGCTTTTCAGCCCACAAGAAGGAAGCTCCAAAGAAAGAAGAACATGGAAATTCATCTTTTATCTGCTCAAGCTGATAAAATCAGCATCAGCAGCTTGACTGGGAAGAACAGACTCCAGTGGGGTGGAGGTGCAGTCAAAAAAGCCCAGGATGGGAATGGTTTAGACAGGAGGAGGCATCAGGCCTGGCAATGTGCAGAGATGGGGAAAAAAAGAAAAAAAAAAAGGAAAAAAAAAAAAAAAAAAAGAAAAAAAAAAAAAAAAGCAGGGCACATTAACAATTGTCAGAGAAGAGGAGGGATAGGTTTGTGAAGTGGAATATGTCTAAGCTTGGCAAACACCCAGCCAAAGGGAGCATGATAACAAACCACAAATACAGGCAAGGAACTCCAGAAGGTGATGCATGGGGAGTGCAATCAGAAGGAATTGCAAAATACAAAAATGGCAGGAAAACAACAAAAAAAAAACCCCAAACCCCTCTTTGACAATGAGATGTGTTGGGCTCTGTGTAACAGGAATGGGTGGAAATACCCTGGAACTGAGACCTTTTCAGAGGTTAAGGAAATATCAGTAATGTACAGAATGTACAGAAGAAAATAGTTTTGTTATAATGAGATGGATGGATGGATGGATGGATGGATGGATGGATGGATGGATGGGGTTTCCCAAGCAGAATTCCTCACTGCTTCTAGGATTGTGCACAGAAAATTATTCTGCCTTTTGGGTTTTTACAAAATATATAGGGACCAATATTCTGGCACACAACCCCAAAATTTTATGAGCCTGGTTTTGAGAAGTCCTCACTCCAATGATTTTAAAGGACATCTCTGGGCAATTCCTGGCCTAAGAATCCTGGGTGTTTTACTAGTTTTCTTGAAAATATGTGCCCTTTTAAAAAAATGCAGGGAAGGGAGCTGACAAGAAAGATGGAGAGGGACTTTTTACAAGAGCACAAGGAGGAATGGCTTCAAACTGACAGAAAATAGTGTTAAATGGGATATTAGGAAGAAATTCTTCCCTGTGAGGGTGGGCAGGCCCTGGCACAGGGTGCCCAGAGAAGCTGTGGCTGCCCCTCGATCCCTGGAATTGTCCAAGGCCAAACTGGACAGGGCTTGGAGCAGCCTGGGACAGTGGAAGATGTCCCTGTTGGAACCTTTATTTCCCTTTGAACCCAAACCACTCTGTGATGCTATAAAATTAAATTTTGAAATAATTTTCCACATTCCAGTTGGCCCCAATATCCTCATTAATCAGCTGAAAATACCCTCATTAACCTTTCTTCAGGCAGAGCTCATGCTGGGCCATGCTGTGATGTCCTTCCAGCTGCCAGGGCCTCCCAGGAGAGCTCACAGCACCCCGGGGACAGCAGCAGAGCCAGGACACTTTGGAGGATGCAGGATCTGCTCTGAACATATCCAAGTGCTCCCAGCACTGCCCAGAGAGGGAATGGAGAATTTGTGTTGCATCAGGAGGTAAAATTCAGTCAGGAGTTAACAGAACCCTTTGGATGGATGAGGTGCCATTCTGGCAGCAATTTAGGTCATCAGAGAATACTTTCATGATGTGACCAAAACTTGAGATGGCACAGAAAAAGTTCATGGCTAACCACAAGATATAGGTAAAATGGTTTTTTTTTACCTTTAATGCACATGTAATCAGAAATTTATTTTAAAATTATATCTTAGCTGGGGCAAGAAGTAGTCTGAGATAGAAAAATCTGCAGGAGAAAATCTAGATCCCTGATGATCCCTGTGTTTCTGTGGGCAGTTTAAAAGACATTTGGCATTTGAAGTACCAAACGTGGACTCTTTGGAATGTGGGTAAGGTTTGCAGCTTGGCTGAAAAGTGTCTTTAAAAGAAACTGTAATTTAAATATAGGGCCAAAGTTATTAAAATTACCAATTTGTGCACACGTGGGCTCATCAGGGCTATGTTGTCCAGGTGCCAAATGGCAAAGAGAAGATCCAGCCAAGGTCTTGGGGCTGTCTGAGCTTCACTGAACACCTCTCATGGTGTGGACACAGAATTCCTCAGCTCTGGCTGTTCTGGGCTCATCCCTTGTCATGGTCACAGGGAGACCCCACAAACAATCCCAGTGCAGCAGCAGCAGGGTCTCTCCATCCTTCACTCCCCTCTTGCAAAATCTGTGTTTTCCAAGGTTCCTGAAGGCAGGGAGCAGGTCCTGGAGGAATCTGTAGCTCTACAAGGTGTGATCACAGCTCACCAGTGAGCTTCCCATGGCCAGCTGGAGGATTTTGCTCTTCACACGAGGGGACTCCATCATGGTCTTTGCTGTGACTCCATCCCTGTCCCAGGATCTGGACCCCAGTGCCAGGATGTTGTTCCCATTGCACAGGATACAATCTGGAAACCCTGCAGGCAGCCCCAAGAGCACTGGGGATGCTTTGGAGGAACATCTTTGCCCATCTAAACAAGGACTTCATCTAAATCTGGATTTTTAGTGTTTAATTAAAAGCTGGTTCAAAAATACACTTACCATTTGGGTTGGAAGCACACATGAAGCAGATAGTGAGGATCTGTAGATTTACTTCCACTGAAAGGCAAATTATTATCTTTATAGTCACACGTAGGTGTGCCTGCCACAACTCCGTAACTTTCTAAAATAGTGACTGACCTTTTCCAAAATTTCATTTTTTTCTTTTTTTTTTTTTTTTTTAGAAATGAAGATTTACAGTGCTTATTTCCTTGCTCAGGTCTCACCCATTGGTAACACAGTCCTGTGCTTACAAAACTTCCACCAAGACACCCCTAACACAGGGCCTGGTGAGTTGGCTCCCATGGCTCCCCAAAAAATGGATATGCAGAACATTTCCTATAAAACCTGAAACCACACCCATTTTGTCTGGGAAAAAAAGAGACAAAAAAGAGCAAAAAGGAGGAATACAGAGGGTTGAGCTGTCTGGGATTCCTGCAGGAAACACTGTGGAGAGCCACTCATAAATGTCAGGGCTGATTCTCCAGACCAGTTCTTCAGATGGTGTTGGGAAAGAATGGATTTAAGCCAGTAGGCACCAGATGCAGTTTTGGGGCCCAGGGTACACACTGGGAAGCCTCTAAAGCCAGAAGAGAAAAATAAAAACTCCTGCCCTTTTTAAACAGCCAGGATGGGCTGCAATGACAAATGAACATGGAGTGCCATGCACTCCATTCTGAAGTGGGGAATAATGGAAATTATTCATTATTCACTTTATTTACTAATGATGATACAGAATTTATTAAGGGCAAGGGGGCAGGGTAATTAAACACAATTCTGTAGGAAGATACATCTCAAGCTGGGATTTTGCAGCATAACTTGATGGCAACAAAAGACAATTTCTGAGTATCAATACTCTTCCTTAGAGGCATCCCTTAGGCTTCACTTCCAATCTTGGGTGTGGAACTGCTGATGAATTAATTGGGGATGATTGCAATCTCTGGGCCAGAGAAGCTCAGCACAGGAATGGGAAGGCACTGTTAAAGAAGGGCTGGAAGTGTTTCAGCAGAACTGTCTGCAAAAGAAGACACACAGCACCTGTGCACTTTAAACTTAGGCTATTTGCTCCCACATTTTCACCACTGCCAGATTTCACAACCCAAAAATCCTGGCCTATTTTAACCTGGTGAGTAGCAGACCTGACATGGGTGTCACACACAGAAAAAATGCAAACACAAATGCAAACCACGGTGTCAATCTGAATTGCCATGCTAGGCCAAGCTTATTTTATTACATACATTCTGCAATCTAAGGACTAATATGTTCATAATGTAAACATTAAGCATACAGAGTTAAAATTCAAGGCCACGATAGTTTTTTTTTTGGATTGTCCCTTTTTTTTTTGGTTTTTTTTGGTTCTTTTTTTGGTGTGTGTGTGTCTTTGGTTGGCCGAGATCAACTCGTAGTGTATAAATGCATAAGTTATATAATAATTATATAAAAAGGAAAAAAAAATAACATTGAACTTGTATACTTCATTCTGACAAACGCACAGCGTTCGCGACTCGATAAGAAAAACTGGCGCCCGCTTAACAAAAATACTCAGGTGATTTCTGATTTTGGCAGTCAAAGGGTTTGTCTCTTGCTCTAACCAATAGAAAACAAACTCCCTTGGTAATGATGAGGTTCTAACTGGCAACTTTTAAATATTGAACATAATTCCAGTTTTGCTTTTTTGTTTTTTTTTCTTCCCTATAAAAAAAAAAAAAAAGAGAGATGCATATTCTGGTTTCTCACTCCTTCTGCTTTTCCCTTTGCCCGCTTTTTATTACTACTGAATCAAGTCTGCTCCTCCTGAAATACTGGGAATGGTATAATACTGAGCAATATGTTTCACAAGTCCAAACAAATGTTTCTTCATAGTCCCAACACTACAAAGTTTTCAGTCTTTTCAGTCTCTACTGGTCAAGAAGTTTCTCTCCTCCCCTTCTCACCACCTTCATCCTCCTCTTTCTCCTTCCTGCTTCCTCTGCCAGGTGCAGGCCTCTGATCTACAATCATACACTTGCCCTCCAGCACATTCTCATTTCCCACGTTTGGCTCAGGGTTCCTGTAAAACTGTCAAGGAATCTGAAAGTCTGGGTTGTCTTCACAGTTTGAATGGCTGATTCGCTCTGATCAATGGATCTCGTTTGATTTTAACTACAACACTGCTGTTCTACTCCAAATCAGCTTCCACACTAACCAGTCTCTTCTGCTGATATGTTTCTAGTTTTTAAATACAGATAGGCTTTTTTTTCCTTTTTTTTTTTCCCTTTTCCCTCTCTTTTGTAATACTGTATGTTAGGTCACTATAGACTTATCCTTATATTGCTGTAGTATAGTCCCAGTTTTGCACTAGCATGATACCAAACTTAACACACAAGCTTATAAACGTTTTAAGACCACCAGCTTCCGTAGGTTTTCCTTATCATTTCATGCTTCTACCTACAATAGTCCATTGTTGTTTGGTCCACAGAGTCGATGCCCATATACATTACATTTTAGTATCTTAATACTTCTTGGATATTTCCTTTAAATCCCTACTACGAAGAGTCTTTCCAACAACTATTTTTAACATGTTTTTTGGTTGGTTTTTTTTCCCCCAGCCAAACCTTCACTTGTCTCTTTAGGCACTTTTGATTTGAGTACTCCAACAGAGTTCATTGCGATTCCTCAGGGAGCGAATCCCAGTGAGAAAAGAAGCGTCTTTGCTTCGCTTGGCGTTCATTTCCCCCCACCCCAACTTAGTAGTAGGTGCCAAGATGAGAAGGCATGTGAGCAGCTGGCAGCCTGGTGTTGGGGTAGATCCCTCCAGTCGGCGAGTTCCAGTAGGGATTGGGCGCGGCGAAGAAGCTGGAGGACGTCACGGGCAGGGCAGGGGGGTGGGGAGCCACAAAGTTCATCTTCTGTGGGTGCGCGTGGTACGAGCTCATGTAGGGCAGGTCCGACGGGTATTTGTACATGGAGGACTCCGGGGGGTGAGGCTGCAGGGCCTGGGCGATGCCGTGGAAGTCGAATTTGTAGGCGTAGCGCTTGCCGTGCACCTTGGTCATGATGTTCTTGTCGTAGTAGTAGCGCAGCGCGCGGCTCAGCTTGTCGTAGTTCATGTTGGGCTTGCTCTTGCGCTCGCCCCAGCGCCGCGCCACCTCGTCAGGGTCCGTCATCTTGAACTCGCCGTTGGTGCCCTCCCAGGTGATGCAGTTGGAGTTGGAGCTGTCCGACAGCAGCTCCAGCAGGAACTGCCACAGCTGGATCTGCCCGCTCCCTGCGGGGAGGAACAGAGCGGGAATAATGTCGTTAATAATGTCAAGGCGTCGGTTCTGCAGGAGCTCCCCGAGGACCCCATTAGGAAATGCTGTGATGTTGGCTCCTAATTCTTACTATTAACCAGTCCCCCTTCTCCCAGGACTGTCTCACGAAAGCCTAAAGAGCGGGGATAATTGCAATGTGTCGTGTTTTCCCTCATGTGAGTGGCAGCGTGCCATTCCATGGAGGTTTAATTGTTACCTAATGTCATTCAGCGCAGACAATTGATGGGGAAATAATACAGGGCTCATTTAGGAAACTAATCTCTAAAGTTCAGCACAAACAGCTTTCACTTGCGTAACACCCTGCTTGTTCTCACAGCATTATGTTGCAACTCAAATGTTCTCTGCTATGGAATGAGCCCACACAAAATGGAGAAGTTTAGAGCGAGCTGGGCCCGTGCCAAACCATATCATCCCTTTGCAGCATCTGGGGAAATGCAGAACGGAAACTTATTAGTTTGCTGTTGCACTGCATTCAACCAGAGGGCAAAACAATTGCAAGAACAGTGAAAAGGTCCATAAAATACATCCTTGTCATCATTCTGCTTCAAATTGAGTTTAAATGATCATTTTACATCAAGACATCAAATGTTGGCGTTATATTTTTCTCACTCTCTGCCAATTCCGCCGCGAAAAGAAAATAGTTAAGTCTACTGTAAACTTTGCAAATGTGAAGTAGGGCAACAAAATTTGACCATTTTAGACAAGTGAAAGTAGATTTCAAAGGGCCTTGCCACTGATAGTCATGTCAGAAGCTTAGCATTTCTTAACAAAGCAGCACTGAAATGATGCAAAATGCAGCTGAAGCAGCTTGCGACGCAATCTGTTTCACAAGCACGATGTCAGCAGAATTTGCCAACCAGCCTGGATGTGCTAACTCTGAACTCCATCTCTGACCAGGAATCGGTTGGGTTTCTTTCTTTTTTTTTTTTTAAATCCAAAGCAGCTATGTGGGTATAATAAACAGGCTTTTCTTTAGAAAGATTATAGTAGCAATTACAATATCGAGCTGGAGCAGCATCTGAAACCCATTAGCAGTTTATACTTCAGTGCAACTGAAACCCATATTCATTTAAATTGTGTTTATCCAAACCGGCCTTAATGAATTTCTTCTGTTCCATTAACATGCATTAAATAAACAAACAAACAAAAGAATCCCTGGTATGAGCAAGGCATGCAAGTTTTAATACACGAAACATAACAAGAGGATTAGGCTTTGAAAATCAATAAACAGTTCAGCACTGGACAAAACACAAATTTTTGAATAAGCAATCCAACATATGTTCTAACATAAACACTTGCCTTCCAAATGTAATATATAGTCCTATGAAAATAAATGGTTGCTGTCAATTTCCTTTTAATGAGAGAGTAATTCCACCCATTTATAAACACACAAAACATGTTAAAGCGCAAGAATGACGGCGTGGAGGAATTCCATATCCAAATGTTAAAAAAAGCATCCCAATCCAGATCGTGTTAGTGTCATCCACAGTAATGAAGTCTACCAAATGGGCACTTGATAAAATTTGGGAAGCCATGATTTATGACCAAATTAAAGGGATGTAGGCCCCAACTTCCAGTCAAGACCAGTGTTGCCTGGAAACCCCCACCCCCTCAGGTCATTTGGAAAATCCTATTCTTAACACTTACTTAATTACTTTCCTCTGCCACACAAAACTGTTTAGAAAGTCAGCTAATCTAGAACTGTGCTCGATGTCACTTGGGAGAAAGGAAAGGGATCGGTGTTTTGGCAATTTCAGGCCTTGAAAAGCCAAAGATTGTTGTAAAAAGAACCATTGTCACTGAGGGCTGAGGAGATCTGTGTGGAACAAGGAATGCTGTGCCCTGGGATTGTCCAGCTGCTAAATCACCCAGAAGACACCCTGCCTTTAGCAAAAACATGCTGGTCCAAGGTTATTCTCAATGATTCCTGAAGTGTTTTCCAACCTGAGTGATTGTGTGAGTCCGTGATTCTCTTCTAAGCTACACATCCCTATCCACAATGCACCTTGCCTCCTTGAGGTGGGAGAACATTTTGGAAGTGTTTCAACCCAGTTATTCTTTGCTGGTAGATTATACTTTCCTGGTTTTTGTTTTCTTTTTCTGATCTATTTCTGCTGGCTTGGGTTATTCATCCCAAAATTTTGTATTCATCAAGGCCAGTATGATACTGTGTTGTGGATTAACAGAATCTGGGACACAGCTGATGAAGATTGGTAAGAGATTTGTACCCTTCTGGAGGGGTAACTGGAGACCAGATGGGGTCTCTGACACCCCTTAACCAAATCCTGATGTTCAGGCAACTGAAGTGAACTCCAGCAACACAGGTTGGATTCTTTGGAGATTCTTTCCAACCTTAATGATTCCAAATGTCTCAGCCCCACCCTTGTGTAATTCAGAAATCCTGCAACACAGTGGGTACCATCAGCTCCCACTGAGCCACACTGAAAAGTAGGAAAATCAGGGATATCCCCTTCCAGGTCTGGTCTTAAAACTGAATTAGGGACACTCAGCAGTGAAAGGAAAGCCTCCTACATAAGCAAAACCCCTTCTCACCTGGATTTGCAAGTCGGCTGCTGGTCGGCCCGAGAATCTGATATGGATCTACAAAACAGTGAGAGAAAGATTTAGAATCATGCAATAACGATGTCAAATATTTCAGGTACTGTTTCTGAACCTTGTAAGAGGCAGTTCTGAACTTGATGGGGCAGCAGGTCTGACACCTAAGCAATTTCCTCTCTCTGCATGGCAATATTTGCATATTTTCTTTTCAAACTTGGTGTGCAAGGATATGTATTTGCCTTTTGTTATGTATTAAATGCACATGTATATATTCAGAATGTAAATTCTGTTATGAAGCATTCTGGTGGGGGAATCCCCATCCCTGGAGGTGTCCAAGGAAGGCCTGGAGGTGGCACTCAGTGCTCTGGGCTAGGGACAAGGTGGGGACGGGTCACAGGTTGGACTCCATGACCTTGGAGGTCTTTTCCAACCTCAGTGATTCCGTGATTCTCTGATTCTCCTTTGTCACTGGACTCCAAGTGAGGGATCCCATGGATTAAACCTGCAACTGAGGTTTTCAGAAGAGCCTCTGTCAGCCCTACAATGCCTGCAGCATCTCAGTATTTCCCTCTAGGCATTCCCTCTGGAAATGAAAACTTGCTTTGGCCTGAAGTCCAGCAGGGAGAAGGGGAAAGCTGTGACAGCAGGACCAAAGCCAAAGCGTTGGGCTGCAAGCACTGAGTGAGCCTGTCACTTTTACAGCCAGCAAGACAATCAGGTTACATTCCTTACACATTTAAATAATCTGTGCAGCTCACACACAGCCATTAAAAGGTCCTCAGGACTTACATAAATCATCAGTCTATTTCTAGGAAGATTCTCGTGGTTGGAAGGCCAGATTAGATAAAATACTGTTTGGGCAAAAATCAGTGTAACACTTCCCAGGCAGTCTGTGCACAAGTTAATGAGACCTAGTCATGCACAGTCTTGTTTAGCTCTAACAAAAACCAGAATAATGATTTAAAATCCATGTGATAAAAACTGGCTCAGAGTCTTCTGAGCTAAGAATATCCTCTAAATCTCTTTTATTTCCTCCTTCTAACCTTTTGCTGCTAACAAAAGCCACGACTGACTCAGGACCTTTGTAGTGCTCTCCAGCTACCTGTCCAAAATCCAGCTGAATTTGCAATAAGGGATTAGGTCCCACTCCATGGATTTGCTGCTTGGAAAACACAAAGGGCACCCATTTTGCACCATAAACTTCTACTTTCTCCTCAGTTTCCCAATAGATTCAGAATCTCTCTAATATTCCTGTTGTTTTTCAGGAGCCAAATTCAAATGGGTTTCTGTAGGCTGTAATCCATTCTCTTTTTTTTTTTGGCTCATGCACATTTTCCAGCTGCTGACATTTCAACTTCTGGGGTCTTTGGACATCTTTACCTTCCACCTTTGCATCCAAACTGTAGATAGATTTTTTTTAAAAGCATTTACAAACCCAGGCAGAATTCAAACCAAATGACACCCACCTAACTGAGGACGCTGGTCTTCTGTTTTGGGAACTGTTGAGGATGATGGCTGAGTAGCTGAAAATGGAAAAAAAACACCCCATGTAGTTATTTTTCCAGTTAGGAAGTTGCTCACCAAACCTATGAGAGGTCCCAGGCCTGGAGCTCCTGCTGTGATGGACACAACAGGATTTAAAGCTCATAAAAGGCTTTTTAAGGCTCTGTGGTGATGGGCTTGATGAAGTTTGAGTTTAAGGAGGGATGTGGCTGCCCAGTGACACCTCCCAAACTGCCTATACAATTTGTTTTCCAAAAATGCACAGATAAAACCCCTCCAGAGCTCCTCCAATTCCCTTCGGAGTCTAATCCACATTTCCCCAGGTGTGCAGATGTTTTTACCTTTTGACTGAGGGCTGGGGTGGCTGTGACTCGTCCACGCTGATCTCCTGGCTTGCTCATAAGGCAAATCTGGGAAGGAAAAAGACAATTATTCATGCAGATATGGCCTAAAGTGGTTATGTCCAGAAAGGGCAGGTTTAGGGGGGACTCAAGATTTGGCAAATTACTGAAATAGGCGGGCAATTCTTTGTTAAAACATTTATAATATTTGCTGTCTCTAAAAACAACAGTTGTGCTCTGCACTGCTCTGCAGAGGTGCCTGTTCCTGTCAGATGTCTGAGCTGCACTGAAATAGGTGCTGCAAAGAATCTTTAGAGACAATATAAAATTTAACACTTTCAAAGGTTCAGGGTACTCCCTTTTGTCCCCTTCCTCAGCCCAGGACAACAAGGAATGGTACACACTGACATGATGAAAAATCTCTGCTACAATCTTGCAGGAAAAGTCCCCCAAGAGTTAATTTTATGCATAAACCCTCCCAAATTCAGCATCTAACAGTATTTCCTTTTAAGAAGACAAGCTTTAGTTGATTTATTCCTTTCTGCTTCTTGGGACAAGCTCCTTAAATTTACACATCTAAATTTTCATTTCCCTTTCTTTCATTTACTCGTTACTTCTATTTTATTTCAATGCTTTAGCATATTAAAAAAATGAAAAAAAACTAAGCCATAAAAGCTTTCTTCATAAAGCAAATGCAGTAAATTCAAATGTTTGGTTTACTCATAGAAATCTTTGGCAGTTTCCTGTGCTTTTCCACGGCTGACTTAAACACATTAGCTAAAATTACTGCCAAAATCAGGGACTTGTGCAAGTTCCAGGACCTCAGGAAGGTAGCAGTGCCCACCTGGTGGAACTAAGTCGGTGCAGATGTCCTGACTCTCAACACTACTTGTGCTTTATTTCAGAATTCATGTTTGGAAATGAAACTGGTCAGAAAGCAAAGAAACAGCCCCAGACTGGCTCTGTGCAAAGCAGCCCTGCCCCTTTCCAAGCACTGGGAGAAGCAGCATTGCATGGAAATAAAGTGTAATGTGAAAAGCACAACCAAATTGCCTTTAATTTATTTTAGTCTCTCTGGCACTGCCAGCACTGCCACCTCCCAGAATCCTACTCTTCAAAACCTTTACTTTTGCTGAGATTTTCAATTTATCTTTGTACTGCATTTTCTTTATGAATAACCTTGTATCCCAGATTTCTTGAGTACTACTCCACAGCCCGGGAGAAAATAATGTGAATTTTACAGGTGCTGATCTCTGAGCAGAATGTGAATCATTGTGACCTGCAGATCTCCTGCCCAGGCTGAGATCAACACTGCTATTTAGTTAGAGACATCTCATGGCCTGAATACTTCATCCTCTGGCAAAAAAACCTCCCCCAGAATTATTCTGGTCATAATTCCAGTGGGTTCTGAGTTCTGTCTGTACAGAAGAGGGGGCTTGCATGTCTCTTGTGCAGTCCTGACTTGCCTGGCCAGTTCCCCACCTCCATGGCAGGTTCTCTACCTCCTCTCTAGATTCTCTTGCCAGGCAGACTCTGGTGACATAAGGAACCTGTTTTTTCCCTCCAGTTTTTTCCCTGCCCAGAAAGATGCTGTCCCAACAACAACTCCACCCACAATCTCTTCTTTCTCCTCTCTTTCTCCTCTCTCTCTTTCTCCTCTCTTTCTCCTCTCTTTCTCTCCTCTCTTTCTTCTCTCTTTCTCTCCTCTCTTTCTCCTCTCTTTCTCTCCTCTCCTCTCCTCTCCTCTCCCCCTTTCTCCTATTTTTGCCTCTCCAAATCATCAGACACCTGTGCCCTGAGAGGACTGGGAGATGCTGTGTGTGCTTGTACTTGCTGGCACTTGAAACATATTTGGTACAAATTCAGTACTGAGAGAAAGATGTTTTGCCTTTTAACTCCACACATCACAAGACGATTTTTTGACTACGCCCTCTCCCTGAAGAGAAAAATCAAGTTATCAGCTTTTCTTGAAATAGAGCAAAGCTCCAGCTTCACGCTTGGTTCAGCATCGTGCCTTGATAAACACGTTGTTACTCCAGATAAAAAGATCTGTTCTTGCCCATGAGATATCAGAACAACATGTCCTTATCTGGGACAGATCCCTGATGGGAATGCTCCTGTTTGGAGAGACAAACCCCAACCAGGTGTCCCTGAGCTCCTCATTGTGTTGCTGCCACTGAAACTTCATGTTCTGTTGTAAAGGTGACTGGAGAAATCAAATCCTCCCTTGCACTGCAAGCCCTGCTCATTTCCCATTTTCTATTGTAGTGCCTTAACAATGGCAGTGCTTAATTACTTTCTCCAGAATTGCACCCCAGGATTTGGCTGATTCCCACTGAACATTATTTATTCCCTCCACCCCCCTCCTCATTTTTGACCTTTTTCATGTCATCAAGTGCTGTCCCCAGGGTCTGCTTTTGCTCTCACATGAACAGTGCTTTGTTATGGGAAAGCTTCCTTGCAGTCTGCCTGAAATGTGACATTTAACTCAAAGGAAAGCCACAGAATAAGCCAACAAAACAGTTTCCTGAAAGAAAACTGAATTTCTGTAAACCCCTCCTTTTATTCTGAATAAAAATTCTCACTTTGAAGACATCCATCAACTTTCAATTGTAAAAGATAAAATAAAACAATACTTCCAAAATCACTGCATTTTTTGTAGGAAATGTTTAGTTCTGCACAGAAGAACAGAGACACCCTAAAACCAAACTGCAATTCCCCAAGTAATTTTGTGAACACAGAAAAATATTGACACAAAGCATTTTGTTTCCTAAGTGTCATTTTAAATGTGAGCTAGATAAAAATGCTGAGATGAAGGAGCTCACCATGTCTGATGTGTGGTTTTAGGACCTTTTCCTTTACAGAAAATTAACACTTTATTTTTCCATCACACATAGGATGAAACAAATATGGAAATCCTATTTGTCAGGGATCAAAAAATCCCGATTTCCATTCAAATCCAGTGGAAAATAGACTCATTCCAGGCTTTGCCTGAAATCCTCTCCATTGGCATAGCTTTTTCTGGAGGAAAAGGACCTGTTCCTGCAGGACACCAGGTTCCTCTGGTCTTATGTCACATGTTCAATTCTGCTGGAATTATGGGGAATTTGGGGCCTCTAGATCTATGTTTGGTGATTGTTCCTATAGCTCTGCTTTTTTTTCTCATCCCTGTTTGTGCTGACATTCCCCAGTGTCCCTGAGAGCTCCTGGGTGCCACAGTCTGCTTTAATGCTCCATGAAAATGTTTAATTAATTTGGAATATCCTTTCTTATACTGACACTAAGCAGGTGCTCTGTGATACTCTTTATTCTGATAATTATATCACATTTCCTCAACCCCAGACCGTGATTTGAACAATTTCAAAACCTCTGTATCTCTCAAAATGCTCCAAATATTTTTTTCCCTACTCCCATGGCTTTCCCAGGCATTTCTAAGCACCTCCAAGCCCTGCAAAGAGCCTTTCTGATAAGGGATGATTGACACAGCTTTCCATGCAAGGCCACACTGCTGGGGGGTTTAAAGGCACAGCCACATTTCCCATGGGATTCTCCACCGTGGTTCTTCTTTTGTTCCCATTTTTCACTTTGGCCCAGGAGCAGAGCAGTGCCTGTCACTGTGCCATAAATAAAAACGACTGAGTTGAGTTGTTCCTTCATGAGTGAAGGGGGCTAATTTGGAATCAGGGAGATATGCAAATGCCTTGTGCTGCATTTATCAACTTGTATTTCCAGCTGTTCACATTTTGCCAAGTGGTTTCTCCCTAATGAACTTCCTGGGTACCTGGGCAGGAATCCTGTGGAGGAATCTCTGGGTTTAGGTAACAACAAAATCATGGAATCCCAGAATGGGATGGGTTGGAAGGGACCTTAAAAATCATCCAGTCCCACCCTTCTGGGCAGGGACACCTCCCACTGTCCCAGGCTGCTCCAAGCCCCAATGTCCAACCTGGACATCCTTGGGCACTGCCAGGGATCCAGGGGCAGCCACAGCAAATCTGGGCACCCTGTGCCAGGGCCTGCCCACCCTCACAGGGAACAATTCCTGCCCAAGATCCAATAAAAGCCTTCCTTCTATCAGTTTGAAGCCATTCCCTGTGTCCTGTCCCTCCATCCCTTGGGAATCGTCTCTATCCAATTCCTGCCAACTCCTTCAGGCCACAATTGGATCACCCCAAAGCTTCTCTTCCCCAGGCTGAACAAACCCAACTCATTTTAAGATGTCCATTACTGGTGACAGGCTAATTAGCCAGTTCTTGATTTGTTTTTTATGATAGGCTGATTAAAATTCTATTGTAAATAGTTGTGGGGTGTTTTGGTAAATGCCTTGTGAAAGCCAAATGGATGCACTGGATCAGCAGTCCCCTTTTTAGCCACTAATATACACAAACAAATCCAGCAGAGTTTGTTTTCCAGGGATCCAAACAGGTTGAACTTGTTGATGCAAAGGCCTGGTGGTTGTTCCCTTATCTCTCTTTTCTAATTATCAATTAACAAATCTACAGACATGCATTTATACATATGTACAAGGGTATATAAAATTATTATCTGTATGTACCATCCTGGATCCTAGCCTACAGCACAGATAAAATAATTGCTGTTCAAACCCCCTCTTTTTAATGTGAGAATGCATCTTTTCACCAGAGCTCAGCCAATTCCAGTGCATGTCCCTTCAGAACACTTGGAATTTTGCCTCTGGCTCAGTAATGGATTTCCTTTAAATTCAGCATTTTGCAGCAACTCCTCCTGATGTCCCTTAGTACTCTGCACTCATTTTTGGAAAAGCAAATGTCCAGATTAGGCATTTTTCCAGCAATTTTTTGTGGTGAAGGGTGATAAAAAGAAAATCTTTGGCTTCATAGCCACGTCCTCACCTTCTTTAATTACTCCCATTAGCCTTTCACAAATCAGCACATCCACAAAACTTTCACAGGCTTCAAAATTTTAAGCATTAAGAACAACTTTATGTTTTGATTTTACTTATTTAAGACTCTTAAACTCACAGTCTGATTGTTGTGGGTTTTTCTTGCCTCAAATATAAATAAAATGTAGACAGCAGGAGAAGCACATATCCTGCATTGTTAGAGAATTTTTCCACAATGGACTTCAAATAAAAGGGAATTTTAGCCTCATTTTACAGACAGAGAGCTGAAGGACATTGACAAGTGACAGTGCTGGGACAATGCCACAGAACCAGGGACCAGAGCTCAGGTTTCTGATCCCCTGGTGCCTTAGAAAGTTGATACAATTGCTTCAAAGACAGAGATTTGTGGAAGAAATGGACTTATTGAACTTACTATTTAATTATTTCACTCTATACAATTATATAGACATACATAAATGTGGTGTAAGTCTATAATGTGTGTGTTCAAAATAGAGCCTCGTGTTTATGGCAAGAGAAGGAGAAAAAGAATGAGATGTTTCAAGAGATGAAATGAGCAAGAGCACAGCACACAACAAGTGGTCATTGTTCATACCTGGCCTGGTTGTAATTCTTTGTGTTGCTTCTGGATAAACTGATGTGTTTGGAAAAATAAAAGTGGCACCTCCTGAAGAGAAAGCAGAGGAGATAACACCTAAAGATTCATTTCCACAGCCCCTAAATCCACCAATATTTTCCTCTCCTGTAGAGTGAATGAATGAAGACTCTGAAAAACTAATTTCTGCCTTAGGGCTCTTATATATAGAAGTTCATTCTAATAATCTTTACATCTACATATATGCATTCAATTTACTGGAAAAAGTCTGTGCAAATTCTGTTTTAAGGAGACAGTCAAGCTCAGGGAATTCCTTCTACCTCAACCACCTCCACCTGAGCAGGTGGTTTCATACTTTCTGAAATAAAACCTCTTTACCTTCATTAGTGCACTCCCAGAAAGGTTCATATTTTCAACAGAGACTTTTGGGTCAGACCCTCAGAAATCTCATTGATCTTTCCCAGAGTGAAAAAATGAGAAATATTGAGCTTGATGTAGGAAATGGAATCTCCCTTTCCTCAGGCATTGAAATTGCTCTGACCACACCAATGGACTTCTAATGACCCTCTCCAGGAACATGAAAAAAGTCAATTACTGCTGATTTCAAGAACTTTTTTTCCTAACTCTTTTGAAAATTGAAACTGAAAACTGAACAACTAATTTCCCATATGCTGATGGTCAGCACGACATTATTCACACTCCCCAATGACAGAAAATCTCATTTTGGTGAAAGGAATTTCAGAATATCATTGTCAGTGCACACAGAGAGAAAAAGATAACACACAGAACTGCTGAACAACACTTGGATATCTGTAAGTGGAAGCTGCTTGGCAAATTAGAATCTCTAAAGCGAGGGATGGAAAAGACCATCAAGGCCATCTATTTTTAAAAAGGACTTAAATCTTATTCCAAACCACATCTAAGTAAATGGAAAATTTTTTTTGCCTTTGGTGGGGTTTGCAGCAGGCCTGGAGCCCACAGCAGGACTTTGTTTGCCACTATGGCCAGTGGCAAACCTCTAATCTCAGGGAAAAATCTTCTAATCCAGTGAATTTTGCCATGAAACTCACTCAGAGTGAAAAGCTAAATAAAATATGAAAGAAACATTGCAATCCAAGTTTTGTTTTCTTTTTTCTTTTGCATTATCCTTTGTATTATCTTTTTCCTTTCTCATAGAGAATTGTTATTTCTGGTCACTGTAGGTAACTAACACCCTCAGGCATGATCATGCAATATTCCAAACATCTTTTGGAGGGATATAAACCACAATATTTGTACAATTCCATGCCATCCTCTGTTGCACAACTGTTAGGGCAAGTGAAAATAGATTCTGAATTATTTTCAGAAATATTTTAAGTCGCATCCTGAAAGACAGATGAGGCATGTGTCATTCTCCTGCCTACACTCAACACTTTCCTGGGCCAAATTAACAGAAGGGTGAATATCAACAAAAATCAATTTACATTCAGATCAGACTTAGTGGTGATTACAACATCAGACTTAGTGGAATTTCCAGCTCAAGTCCCACACCAGACAGAAAATGAGATGAGCTCACTGCCTAAAGAGCAATTTTATTGATTTCCACAATATTTAGCTCATGGGAGGGGAGACATCCCCATTCCCCAGAACCCAAAGCACTTTTTTTGCTCCAAGAAGCTTCTAGGGATCAATGGAGTAAATCTGACAGTACAAAGGACAGAAGGACCAAAAAAATCCTCAGGTAGAAGGCCCCAAACCTGCACTTTTAGGCTGTGGCAGGGACCCCATTCTCTTGCAGGACACAAGAAGAAATTTTTGCACCATTTTTGCACCACCTGGCCCTGTGTGATCTCACCTTTTCTCTGTGTGTCTGTGCAGAGAACACACAGACAGCAGGGAGGGGATTCTCTTGCCTCCCTCCTGATTTACCACTTCCATATTTTTTAGCAAGCAGCTCATAGAAAGGAATCCTGTGCTTTTAGGAGATGACCTACAGCAGTGGGAGCAGTGCCAGCATTACCTGTGTTTCTAGCATGCATTAACCGTGGAGAGTTTTGTAAGGCCTTATCAACATCATCTGAAGTCAAATGTGGAAGAGGAGCTACAAAACAAAACAAAAAGCAACACCAATATGTAAAAAAAAATATTGTGAATTATAATTTTAAACCATATTTTCCCCTGACAGGATTGCCTGAATCTAAAGAGCCTGCAGTTTGGAGGGAGGTGTGTGGGCTACAGGGTAAATTAGGGCATTCATTTATCCAAAATTGTTATTTATTATTATGAATGCACAAAATTTCTGGCTGGTTACTGACAGTGTGCGTGTGGAGGAGACTGCACCGCACTGGTGTTGCAATGCTTGGTGTTTTTTTTCTCCAAAAACCATGCTCATTTTAACTTCTTTAAACTGAGGCAAATTTTCCTCAAGCTTAGGTGAAAGCCCTCAATCCAGGTAATCCCTAGTCCCTTTCTTCCCACTGAAATTCTAGCCATGCACTACAGTTCATTTCCATTTGGACTTCAGGGACTGTTCCTTTGTTTCCATGAATTTACAGATTTTTTTTTTTATTCAATTCGGTTAAATCTTCCCGAGCCTACCCAGAGTGCAGCAAACTGCTGCCAGTCCTTAGAATCATGCCTGGAATTCACTTTATGAATCAATGTTTGCACTCTTGCTTAGTTAAAATGGAAAGAAATGAGTATGTGACCAGAAAAAACATTAGCACTGAACCCCATGTGATTTTCTTCCTGCTGAACATGCTGAGCTTCAACTTGATTTTTCTCTGAGATGGACACATAGAAAGAGTCCCTAATTCTTCTCTTTGATAAACGTGAGTGAAATTAATGGGAATCTTTCCACCAAACTCAACAGGATTTGGGTTGGGCTCCCTGTTATGCTCTTAGGAACAGCAACATTTGCAACAGACGTTTGCAAACCCAACTATTCACAGCGATAAATTCAGGATCGACTGCGGACACGACGGGGAGGACTGGCTTACTCTCTCTGAGGTAGTGTAGGTGTGACAGGAGGATGTCAGCATTGTAGCTGGGGGTGAGCCTCTGGAAGTCATCCTTGGTCATCTTGCAGAGCTCCTTGCCGTCGATGTTCTGGAAGAGCAGGATGTCCACGTCGGGCAGCCCGTACTCCTTGACCGCCCACTCCAGCCACTGGCGCACGTGGTCAGTGCTCCACAGCGTGGGGTCTGGGGGGGACACACAGCACAAAATCAGCCAGGAAAGGGGAATTGCTGAGCCACTGGACCAGTGCAAAATAATCCCCTCCCCACTGATTGCTGGAGGAGTTAATTAGGTGTGCTGAGAGCAAGGGAGAAGGACTGCGGAGAGCTGTGAGCTCTGAGTGTTAACAACGAACCCTGAGTGAGCTCCTTCTCCCACCCTCAGCTCTTCTGCCTCATTGTTTTTAGACATTTTTAGCCACAGATTAACAGAATTTATGGCCCACTGACAGCACTGCAAGCTGTAGCTGAATAGTTTTCAAAACTCTCTCTTCAATCCTTATCTTTGTTCAGTGGAATTTCCACTTGTGTCTGAACGAATCTTTTTTGAGTGCAGGCTAAGCAAGCACTCACAGATTTTGGCAGTTATTTCACAAACTAGAGTGGGTCTCTAGTTAATAATATTAACTGGAATATTAAAATATTCTGCTTTTTCTTTCCTACACTGCTGTGTTGCACATTGCTACACCTGCACGGGTTTTTACTCAATACCTTAAGTATTGGCAAAACCACCTGGGGAGAAAAGAGTCCCAAACAATCCAGATTTCTAGCAAAATGCTTTTGAATTAATCCTTAATTTTAACTTAAACTTTTTTTTCCCCTCCAAACTCCTCATTTTCTATTTCTCTCCCATTCTACTTTTCCTTGTTCTTGAGTAAGGAACCAACAAGACAGAGACCCCTCAGGTCCTGCCATGAAGAATTTATACTTTTTGCAGAGAAGAGATTAAAGCCAAGGGGAAACAAACTCTTCCAGACTTTCTGCCTTATCATCTTCATGACTCTGGGATTTTGTGATATCCTCAAGGCTGGGAATGGAGCACATGGAGGTCAGTTGGCTGTGGTCCATCACATGAAAATCTGGGACATCAATGGCAGCCTAAATAGCTTTTCTGTGGTTTAACTTCAGTTACACCATTCCCTCTCTTTTGACTGCTGTTGAGGCTGGTCTGAAAGAGGTGGAGACCTCCTGAATTGCACCAAAACACACTTAAAATAATGCCTCCATCTGGTATGAAATAAACAGGAATCTAGAGGGATGCAAGTCTGGTGATAAATTTTGGGTCTTGATGGAATTTCCCACACCTACAGCAGAGAATTCTGAAAACTTCAGTTTGGTTTGAAGTAAACAACCAGGAAATTTACAAAAATGTTTTGATTATGTCTGTAATTTTTAAACACCCCTTAATTATGATAAATAGAAAGTTAGCACAGCTGGGAATGTGAATTTCTCTTTTTTGCTTCTAACTTTACCACATGAACTGCACACTGCCTATGCAATAATCAAAAACAAATTATTTTCGCCCATTAATTTTTTCCAGCTACCTCCAAACGTCAAGGTTATGACTGTGACCATCTTGCTTCTTGATAGTAACTCAAACACACCTCCAGGAATACACTAAATAAAAAATCCCTTGTTGAGCTAACCATGCTAAGGATTACTAAAAGACTTTAAGAAAAAAAAGTACCAAACATCAGGAAGAGAAACGTTTTAGGAGAACATTGAAAAGCTGTGTATTTCAGTGTTGGCAGGACACTCATTATTCAGAGCATCACTCTCCTGTCCCCAGAGCAGAATTGACAATACCATTGCAGAGGACACTGCAACAGATTTGTCCACACCTTTCTTGACAAATAACTGAAATAATCACAGCTTGCAAAATTGGCCACAGTCAGTACTCTTGCATGCCTAAGCAACTGAAAAACTGTAAGAATATTAAGCAACATGGCAGAGGCAGAAATATTTCAGAAAGGCACCTCTCTGCTGGAGAGGAACCAGCAGCAAAACATTCCCTCCTGGCTGCAGGTGTGGAGTTTGTCCTGTGGTTTAGGAACACCCACACATGCCATGATGCTTTGACTTGGAAACAGATATGCTAATTATTCTGCAAAATATTCCAGGTTTGTTTGGAGGACAAGGCAGCCAGAAGAAGAAGAAGCAGCTGAATCCCCCAGCCAAGCCTGCCAAGGCTGCCCAAGAATTTCTCAATTGTGCTCTTACATTGCAGTGGAGCTGTCAGTTTGCTTATTAGAATGTTTTATGCTGCCCAGACTCAGGGGATAACCCACATAAAGGCTTTTCATGCCCTGTGTGATCCCACAGAAGCTACTGCGTTTTGCTATTTTCAAAGATAACCTTGTTGCAGTGATCCCTTCTCTCCCTCTCCCACACACCCTGCACCCAGCTTGCCCAAGGGGTAAGAAATGGAAGTGCTTCTTCCTTTTGCCCACTTTAGAGTGAAATCCTCCAAAAGGAGCTGCAGGAGTCAGATAATATCTGAATGCCTGTTATCAGCCCATTCTGCTGCTGAAATGGGAAGAACAGATTGAGGAGGTGCCCTCACTGTGATCCTTCTCAGCTCATTCTCTCAATAACCCCTAAAAATCACTGCTCTTTTCCTCCTGATCACCCTCATCTCTACTTTTCTCCAAACCTTCTTAAATAATCTTAGTGGGCTTGAGGAAAATGTGGGGGTTTTTTTAGCTTGCAGTTTTGGTGTAGAGGGTCTGACCTGCTGGCACGATGACTCTTCGTTCGTTGGTCGTCATGTTTGGGGGTGGGACGTGCTTCTCCTCCATGTAGCTCCCGTAGTTCATCCCCACACTGTCGGAGCTGCTGACCATCTTCCCTCCTTTTGCCATGCTGCAGTCATCTGGAGAATTCCTAGGCAGACAAGAAAGGTGTGCTTCCATTATTATTCCAGTCCTTATTAATGTCACTGGCAGAGAATCACCTGGAATGGAATGGAAAACTGGGAGCTGAGTACTTGGAAAACTCAGTATCCCCCACCCAGTGACTCTGCTGATTCCTTCAGTTGTCTAAAAACACCACCCAGCTTCAATGGACCATATATTTATTTTGATTATCAAAGGATCAGGCTCTCATATGTCTCCAGAAATTATAAACACTAATAATTTAATTCCAGACATAGAATGGAAGCTTGGTCATGAGCTTCTTCAGTCTGGTGGCTGCAAGGAGCTGCACTTCCCTCTCCAAACATCTCACAGACAACTGAGAGACACAGAAATGCACTGAATTCACATTTTCTGGGGGAAAACTATTCTTAGTTGCTGCTGTCCAAGCAGTCCAAGGCTTGGAGAGCTGCCCACCTCCACTGCCATCGTTGTTCCACACTCAGTTGCACTTCATGTCATGCAATGGATTCACATTTCTACGTAAGGCTCACAAAACAAAAAATAAAAGAAAAAAAGAACATTTGCCAAAGCCGTGATTCAAAATACCACACGCATGACTGGAAAAACCTTTCAGCTCCTGCCTAGCTCAGTCTCCATGGTACTGTAGTCAAGACAGGGAAATCTGCAGAGGATCTGCAACCAGACACCTCTTTAATTTTGGCTTTGCTTTCTGAATAGAGTCTTTAGGTTTAACATCCCACAGGGGGTTCCCTAATGGCATTTTAATTGCATCACAGTTTTCTTGCTGGCAGACACAGACATATTTGTCCCTTAATTTAATGTCTACAACGTGTTTCATCAGAGGGAGAAAAATTGTTACAAAAATCAAAATAAAGAACTCAGCCATGGGGAATACCTTGAAATGTAAAGAGGTTGTTTGGCAAGGGAAGGAGGGTGTTAGTTGGGGTTTGGTTTCTTCAGCAATACCTCATTACTAACAAGCTTTCTTTTAGTCCTGCCATTTAACTCCTGAAATTGTGCTGTGGTCTCACTAAACAAGGGGCAAGTCATGGATTCATGGAATCATAGAATCACTGATAAAATTTAAGTGTACACCTTAAATACTAAAACTAAAATTTAAGTACAGCATTTTTTTTTCTGTGCAGTGTTCCTATTAATTTTACCCTTCTGTGTTAAGGTAGATATTGAAGAAAACAATCAACTGCTGACGCCTTTCAGTTTAAAAATAAAGTATATCACAGAAATCATTCAATAGGTGACAACATCTTCTTTAGGAGAAGGAACAGGGCCTTGAAGGTTGCCTGGAATTGTTGGCTTCACACACTTTTTCCAGGATGCCTCTACACACATCCCATGTGAAATCTGCCCAGTGTAAAAACCCTGCAACTGCTCTGTCAGCCCCAGGGCTGAAAAACAACCAGGAGGGAAAACAGCCAGCACCTGCCACTGCCTGGTGGTGAATTCAGCCCTCCCTCTCACAACCAGAGCACTTGGGCAATATTTTCTCAGGTTTAGTTTTGCTCTCCTACCACACACCACTAAATACAACCCTGGGATGCAGCCTGATCCTGTCCAAACAGAGCAGAGCAAAACAAAGCTGCTTTTTGTTTCAGACATAAACGCTGAAGGGGAGCTTTTGGGATGATTCCTTGTGGGTGAAATGTTGGCTTTTTCTGCTTCCCTTTCACAAATAAAAATGGCATAAATGCATGAGTGAGCCTGCAGTTTAAATTATGGGTATTTGGAAACATCCTCCACCACCTGCCCTTATACCTGTGCAGATGTGGACCCTGACTCCAAAAGGAATTCTGTTACAAAGGACTTTTTGGCCCATTCACTGAATTTTTAGGAAACAGAGAGCTAGCAACATCCTTTAGTTTAACTGGCACAGTTATTTAATTTTGGATTTTTTTCCTGGGAAAAGAAACTCAGGATAGAGGGACTCCAAAGTGAAATATCCCACCAGTAGCAGCCTGCAGCACTCCTGCAGGCAATGGTGCATTAAAAACACTCTTGTAAACACTGAGCAGTAAATGACGTGAAAGATCCAGTAGCACAGAGCTTTTGGCAATCTGACAGGGCTGCTGAGATGGTTTTCTGATCTGAACATAAACAGACAGGGGTGGGGAAGAAGATCATAAGTAAGTCATAACTTTTCATTAAAATCCAGAAGCAGATGGTCAAGAGTTTTGTCCCTTTAGCTCAGTGGGTGGACAAGCAAATCCCCCATCCATCAAATCTCTTAAGACCACGCTTAATTTCAGGCATGGAATCAGCTCCATGGGATTTAAAGAGGACTACTCTGGTACTTCAAATTGAGTGTGTGCCCTAAACCACTGAGCCAGGGCTTAACTCAACTGCCTGGAACAAACTCCTACAGTACAGAAAGCAAAACTGAAAATGCAAGCAGCCGCTAGAAAATGGTGTTTCTAGTGCCCAGAACAACAAGAGAGTGATTGTCTACAAAGGGGTTTTTTTAGGACGTTCTGTGAGTCTGCTTTATTTCTGAACCACCAGGGGAGCAGGGTGGAAAAGCAGCTTTTGGAAAGTGTGCCCAGAGTGAAGGGTGCAGCTCTGCAGTGATTCATCCCCAGCTCCAGGTCTGAAATGAAACCAGAGATGTTTTTCTTCACGGCTGCCTGTTATTTTTGCCCTTTGTAAACATACTGTGTTACACCTGGAATTTACCAAAAAAAATTAAAAAATTAAAAATAGGTAAAACTACACACAATCATGGTCCCCAAGAACACTTTGTCCAGTCTTGAGCTGATACATGTCTGCTGAGAAAGTATTTTCTTCCTGGACCTGAAAGCCTCACCTTTATACAGGGTGATTTAAAAATCGAGCTGATTTGATGGTTAAATTTATCACCCACTCCTACTGAAGCTGATTGGAGTTTTGCCAGCCATTGACTGATGAAAGCAGATGTAAGTTCATAAATAAGTGTATAAGACACATTTTTTCCTTTTCACTATGCTACTATTTTCCCCAGGTGACATAAAACACCTGTGTCATGCTGAAGTGCAAGGTGTCAGAGAAATTCAGATTAGGAATCAGCAAAACCCTTCGTGTGTCATTCCTGTAGTATAAACTCCTCTATTTAACATTTCTGTGTTTCAGAGGGAAATAAATGAGAAAAAATGTATTCTCCAAATATCTACATGTCTTCACAAGTTTATTTAATAAGCTCAGCTTGGATTACAGAGGCTGCTGCAAGGTCAGCTCACACTGAGGGCATTGCAAAGCTTGCTCAGCCTCATCCTCCTTCACTGCAGCTGCTCAGCTTGGAGTGAATTTGGTCAGTGCTTCCTCCCCACAGAGTTTGCCACTGAAAAAGTGGCCCATGAAGAAAAACCTGAAACTTCCCAGAGATTTGTTACTTTGAGGCACAGTGGGGACAGCCAGACCTTCCCTGGAGAGAAGGAGCCTGTGCTGAGACTCTGAAAAGCACTTCCAGGGGTGATTTCAGAGGCTCCAACACTTGTCAGAGAATCCCAGAATCCCAGAATGGTTTGGGGTGGAAAGGAACTTGAAGATCACTCAGCTCCACCCCCTGCCATGGGCAGGGACACCTTCCACTGTCCCAGGCTGCTCCAAGCCCCAGTGTCCAACCTGGACATCCTTGGGCACTGCCAGGGATCCAGGGGCACCCACAGCAAATCTGGCAATTCCAGACCAGCTCCTCTCCACCCTTCCAGGGAACAATTTTTTCCCAATATCCCATCTAAACCTAGAAATTTTCACTCTGAAGCCATTGCCTGTGTCCTGTCCCTGCAGCCCTTGGCAATTGTCTCTCTCCATCTTTCCTGGGGCTCCTTCAGGCCCTGCAAGGCCACCCTGAGCTCAGCCCAAAGCTTCTCCTCTCCAGGCTGAACAATGCCAGCTGTGCCAGCCTTTCCTCCCAGCAGAGCTGCTCCAGCCCTCTGCTCATCCTGCTGCCTCCTCTGGGCTCCCTTCCAAGACTTCTTGTGAGAGCAAAATTTCCTCTAGAGAACTCCAGCACAAGCAAGGTGTGAAAATGCCAGAAAACTCACACAGGCTGAAAAATCCCTGGGGTGCTCCCACAGGCTCTTGCCCAGCTGCTCAGTGACCTGGGCTGGGGAGCTGGACACAAAGAAGTAAATAAATAAATAAATAAATAAGTGGGTGAGTAACTGGGAAAGGGATGGCCAGGTGGGAACAAGCTGCCAGGTGTGTGGAAGGCAGGGAAGTCCCTCAGACACACACCACTGGCTAAAGCTGCTTAAACTGGTGCTGAAGCCACAGTGACAATCTGCTTATCTTTGCTATGAGGTGTCAAAAGCAGCCCTAAGAAGTCAAAAGAGAAGAAAAAAGAAAAGTTCAGCCTCCCCCAGGCCCCTCAGTCACGGCACTGCTCTGCTCCATGGAGGGCTTTGCAGGGCCCAGCAGCCCCAGCAGGCCACGGCCATGGAGAGGCTGGAATGGGGCACCCCCTGTGAGCAGAGCACCCAAAGCTGGGGCAAACACCTCTGGGAGGGGTGCCCTGGGCTCGGGGGGAGCTCAGCATTACGTGGGGCTGGCCCAGGGTCACTCAGAGATGTCACCTGGAGGCTCCTTTCTCCTGTCACAGCACACACACAGAGCTGCTGGCTTTCTGTGAACACGACAGAAGGTGCTTTTTTACTGAGCTGTACACACAACAACCATCGATTTCCCATCAAACGATAACTTTGACCAATTCAATCTTTTCATTTTCCTTTTTTTCTTTTCTTCCCTTTGGCCTTCCCCAGCTCTCCTGCGAGCCACAGCTGCTCCGAGCCTCAAGACCATGGTGGCAAAGGCAGGCAGGCAGCGTCTGGCTCACTAGAGGCCAGTCAAGCCATAAATATTCCCAGGCTGCCTCTTTGTGCTCACAGCGTGGGGAAACAGCTGGTTTAAGTTTGACTGCACGTTGTCATTCCTCCATTAGTGCAAACACTTCAATATTTCTTACGTGTCAGGTTGGAGTGAGGAAAGGGAAGGCAGGGAAGGGGGTCACGAAAAGCCAAAGCTAAGAAATGATGTTCTGTGTATACATAATTTACAATTAGATTGCTGCCTGGGACAAGGCTGAGGTTTGACATGGTGATAGCTAGGCCAAAGCCACAACGGCTTCCCAGTTGGCCTATAACTTTCAGGACCTATTTTCTCTTGTTTTCCTTTTATTATTTTTATAGAAATTCTATTATGATGGTAATGGATTACATTTCTCAAATTGTATTTCATTTCAGGAGCTTGTAAGGCTGTTGTATTTGTGGTTTGGTGAAATATGAAATACCAGGAGACGGGGCCCTTCCCAAACCACACGTGCCTTCTTTTGTGGGCAGGGATCATATAGAAAGTTAGGAAAATAGAGCACACCAGGCATAAACAGGAGTGACATCTTGTATGGAAGCCATAATCCCCCGTGTCTGTGGAATGTCTGCTGATTTTCATGATTAGCACTAAGGGGTTGTGAGGGTGCAAAATGCGAAAAGCCCACGATGAGCGACTTTTCCTTACCTTCTGTTTTGCCTTAAAAAGCTATTCCCAAACTTTGAATGCTGAACACCCCCACTGATGCTGCCCTGATCAAAATGAAACACCCACTAATGATGGGGCAGAGGAGAGAACTCACCACCAGCTCTAAATGCCCTGGACACAGTAAATCCTGTACAAGAAATCAAAAAGCAATGAGGGCAACAGTCCTAAACAATGACAGCAATCACAACTCTTGTGGGGTCCTATGTCATTATTTAAAGACTATTTTTATATATTCACTGCCCACCTGAAAGCCTTTGCTTGCTGGGAATTCAGTGGCCAATCCCAAATGTAGCCATGATAATTATGAATGAGCCCATTATCCCTGACTGGAAAGCTTCCTATTTAGCACCTGCCAGCCCAGCACCTCCACAAAAAGCATCCAAAAAAATAAAATAGTTGTAGTATTAGCGGGCTGAGCTTGTTTTTCTCCTTGGCAACACATTTGCCTCAAGAACAGAGCCAAACCATGCCCCCACACGCATGCAAGTGCTCGTGTTAAGCTGGTGGATTTTCAGAGCAAAGAGGAGCTTCTTGAAGCAGTCCCACATCCTGACTTTGCCATTTTTCCAGTTTGGTAGGCAGCCACTCCACCAACCACCCAGTCACTGGGAAAAAGGATTATCAGTCTGAGATAGCCAACGTCGTTTTACCCAAAATTTGTGTTACTTTACACAGGCAGCTCCAATAAGGAAAATCATCCTTTTAGAACACATCTCTCAGCTCTGCCCTGGGCTGCTGTAGGGGCTGACTCTGCTGGTGATGCCTTTTCTTTGGTTTTAGAATTAAGAGTTAAACATGGTTAAGGGATAAAGGGTTTTTATTTTGGTATTTAATAAGAATTTTTATGGTGTAATAATTTGTTAAGGTGTAATTTGCTGAAATATGTATTTATATCGCAGACTGCATACACAATTTAATAGATTTTGTAAATTAGCATATTTAACAAAGATGTTTTAATGAAAGGCTTAAATGAATAGTGTGACATTTTTCTTTTTTAAAGTATTTGTTTTTAGATGGGCTTAATATTAGTTTATATGATATGTTTTAGAGGGGGCTTTGGTTTTTCAAGTTAGAGTGAGGTTTTTTTGGTTTTTAATTGTGAGGTTTTTAGGATGTTTGGTGTTTTGGCTTAGTAGAATATTAGGATTATGTTAAGATACTAGGTTTGAAGAATTACAAGGATGTATGTTAAGGGTATATAAAAGGTATATAAAAAGAAAAGGTAGGAAAAATCATCGTGGCATCACTGGAGACAGAATCCCATGGCCTGTGGGGGGGTTGGGCCAGGCTTGTTTAGTCTGAGCTGAGGTTTCCCAGGAATGCCAGGCTGGATGCCGGTGGTGTGCCACCAGATGTGGAAGGGACACGCCCCTCCTGCGGGGCTGTGCTTCAGGGCTGGAAAAAGCCAATTCCTTGGGAAAACAAGTGATGTCAGGGTGAGGGCTGCACATCAGCCCTGTCCCTCCACGTGCTGGATGCTCACAAGGTGGGGGATAAGAGGATGGGGCCAGAATTTTCAGTGATAGGATGAGTGATGCTCATAAACTGAACCAAAAGAAGTTCCACCTCAACAGGGGGAACGATTTCTTTACTTTGAGGGTGGCAGAGCCTTGGAACAGCTGCTCAGGGAGAACAAGGGTGGTGGAATCACCATCCCTGTATGTGTTTAAAAAAAGATTGGACTTGGCACTCGGTGCTGTGGTTTAGTTGAGGTGTTAGGGCATGGCTTGGACTCAATGATCTTGAATGTCTCTTCAACCCAGTGGTTCTGTGAATCTCTGAACAACGAATTCCCTCTCTGGAGATATTCAAAACCCACCTGGATGCCTTCCTGTGTCACTTGCTCCAAGTGACGCTGCCTTGGCAACAGGGATGCTCTCCAGAGGTGCCTTCCAACCCCAACAATTCCATGATTCTGTGGAGCTGCTTAAAAGCTCAAATTATGCTCTAATGCCACCAGTATCACACCATGATGCAGAGGTACCTCCTACAGCTCAAAGCCTGCCAGCCTGGATCCTGGGAGCAGGATGGATCTGCTGGAACACAGAGCTCCACCTGGATGAATTCTCCCTCCCCAGTGCCTGGGCACAGCAGCTCTCACACATCTCAGTGGTGCAAGGTACCTCAGGTGCTCCCCATTCCAATGTGCTTGTACAGCACAAAGAATCTGCTCCTCGGGAGACTTTACATCAAGGGGAAAAGAAAAAAAACACCAGCAAAAAAACCTCAAATTCACCCTGGACTCTGAAAAGTCCTCCTGTGTGTCAGATGTACTGAACCCAGCGAGTATAGAGGCTCTTTGAGGGAAATTCAGGCAGTTACACGCAAAGAAAAATGGTATTTCCCCAAAGAGCCAGCACAAAAGATGTATTAAGTGATAATTTCGTTCTCAAATGGTTTTCAAGCAACAACTGGTAGCACTTAAATCAACATTTTGCACATGATTAAATCCTAAGGACAACTAATTATTTCTGGCATTTCTTTAAAACTTCTCTATCAGCCAAGCTGATGTTGGAAAGCTTCTGCTGTGCTTTCACTGCAGTTAACTTTCAAAATACTTCTTCAATGAAATCATCATGCTGCTCATGGCAAGGGAAATTTATCTGTGGCTTGAATAAGACTCTGTGTTCCACTTCAGGCTGCCTGCAAAAGATGGATTACCCACAGTAAATGTCATTATTCCAAGCTACCTTTGTATGGTCCCACCCATGGGCACAGCAGAGCCCCCAGGGTGAGTGTATTCCAAAAATCACTGGGAAATCCATGGATTTAAATGCTGTTTAAGCAGTACCCAGGTCCTCATGAGAGCATTTCCACTGAGTGAATTCCTCCCTAAATGCATGACATGAATCACACTCACTGTGGCAGAATTGCTCATGCCTAATTTGATAAAATACATAAAGAACAATAAGCAGCAAAGTAACGGTGTGGCACATGTGCAACCTCCAGATTTATATCACAAGGTGAATCTTTTGGCCTGACCCAGGAACAATAAATAGCAGGAAACAGGATTATTACAATCAGGTGAAAGATTGACTGTAGGGTGGCACAAAAGGTCTCATTAGATTTATGTAGCTGGAAGGAACAGAATGGCTGCACCAACATAATGTACTTTAAGAAACCCATTTTGATACCACCTGTGACAGCCTGAATTATATATGCAACAACAGCCAGGTAAATGACAGCTTTAATTTAAATTTTTCTTGCTTTATTTAATTTAAGGTAGGCCCCCAGGCTGTATTTTGTGGTGCTGGGCAGCGGGGTTCAGCTTGAAAAATACTGTTATTGTTATAGAAAAGTGGGTAGCTAATCCCTGTGCAGCACACTGAAAATAACCCTTGAATTGCATTCTAATGGCATTTCTTTGGTGTTCACAGGAATGCCAGCTCTGAGACCCTTCTGTTTTGAAATTTAATGAAGGGCAATTACAGGCAAAGGATATCTGGGGAAAGTCCTAGCAGAGGGGGCACATTCCTTCTTTGAGTGGGGGCTTAATTGGGGATGTCTGAGGGGTTCAATATGCTCCTAAAATTTTATACACTCCTCCAAAGCACAGAATAAATGGCCAGGAAACACTGACATGGGGAGAAGGGAGAGCTGGGCAGCAAAAAACTGCAATGTTAACTTCTCCCTGGCCGCCACTTTGTGGGATCTCATTCCTTGCTTTGCATCCTGAACGATTCAGATCCAGGCGCCCACGTGGGAGGACAATTCCAGAGGATACCCTGGAGATCCATGAGGCAGCACTTGCAGGGCTCTGTAATGTGGGGCCATATTTTAGACTCCTCTGGGATGACTCAGGTTTTAAAATGGGTCTAAACAGAGCAGGTACAGTTTTACTGAAAAATTAAACACAGCTCCAAGTGCTCCAGGTACTGCTTGTGTTAATATTTAGCATACAAAGTATTTTAAGAAAGGAGGAAATATTATTATTTAATAATAACATCTAAGGAAATAAGTTTATGGACTGCAAAAGAGGAGGGTGGGGAAGGCTTCTGCAGAAAAGAAAATGCAAAGTAACCTACAGAAAGGCAGGGTAGCACAATCTGATTCACACTTTTTTTTCCCTAAAACTGGCAGGAATAGCACATTCCAATTCCCAGGGTGTAATAACACTACATATTACATACACACATGTATGTGAGATTTAGAAATGCCACAACATATTTATTTTTGTTGCTTGGCAGTGTTAGTTCTCCATTAAAAGTGGAGTATTAAGATCTGTTTTTTTCAGGCAAGAGTTGGGTCCTATAAAATAAAACTTCTCTGATGAAATAAACTGTGTTTTTAAATTACAATAATTTTTTAAGATTGTTTTTGTGCATAGTAGGAGCATGCATTATTTTTCGTTATTCTGCTAATATTTTATTTTTTTTGGAACTTGTAGGTGATTTTTTTTGTTTCTTTTTCAGCAAGTCATGCCTTAGGAACTACAGCAAAGTATGAATTTTCCTTGTTGTCTGCACTTAGGAACTCTGCAGTGATCTTTCAACAGGGAAGGCTGTAAAAATATTCAAGATTAATAAACAAACACCTTCAGTGGAAGGCTGCTCCAAGCCCCAGTGTCCAACCTGGACATCCCTGGGCACTGCCAGGGATCCAGGGGCAGCCACAGCAAACCTGGGCACTCTGTGCCAGGGCCTGCCCACCCTGCCAGGGAACAATTCCTGCCCAATATCCCATCCATCCCTGCCCTTTGGCACTTTGAAGCCATTCCCTATGTCCTGGCACTCCAGTTCTTGATGAAGGGACCCTCTCCATAAGCACAAGCATTTTATGAGGATGGTGCAGACACCTCTGAAGGAAATGCAGACACCCGTCTCCTCAAAGGGGAATTTTGGCAGCTGAAACCACAGCCACCTCCTGCTATTGACTGTGCAGGGAGCCACAGCATCATCCTGAGTGATCAGTGCACACACTAATAGAAAACAGCAAAAAAAGAGAAATTACAGAATCATGGAATATGCTGAGTTGGGAAGGACCCACAAGGATCATCAATCCAAGCCCTGTCCCTGCCCAGCCTCCCCAATAATCCCAGGCATCCCTGGCAGCTCCTGGAGCTCTGGCAGCCTCGGGGCTGTGCCCATTCCCTGGGGAGCCTGGGCAGTGCCCAGCACCCTCTGGGGGAAGAACCTTGCCCTCACCTCCAACCTGAGCCTCTCAGCAACAATTAACGCTAATTATCTACTCTAATGCACCTTATGGAATTTACACTGAGGGAAACTGTGATCAGTTCTCTTACAGAAATGCCAGCACAAATCCTTCAGAGGCAATTTCAGGAAGCAGGTAAGACTAATGTTGTATCAATACTCCCTTTGTGATTGTACCTGTGCATTTGCTTAGCACAAAAAATTTAAAAAGACACTGAAATAGATTAAAGACACTTGAACTCCTGAATAAGCAGCCTCACAGGAAGACTTCCACTAATTCTTTGTAACTTCAGCTCACCGTTTATTTCTGTGTATCTCAAATCTTTGACTTCTCACTGGAAATTCTGATTTGACTTCAGCACAGCTTCCATCCTCACCACTGCACACAGGAGGTGTGATAAGCTGGCAGACCACTTTGCCCTGCTTGTGGTGCTCATCACATCAGCACAGCAAGTGTGAACAGCAACCACAGAGCCCAGGGCTGAGGTTTTCCTCAACAACTGATCCTGGGAGATGAGATTAAAGTGCAGGTGTTTGTGACACAGAGATGTGAAGCACAGGCTCCACTGGTACCTCACCAATTGTCAGCAACTGACTCTTCTGGACCTTTGCCCTTCAGCAACACCAAAGGAAAACTGTTTTGACAGTCGGGCATTTTAAACAGGAAAGCACTTGTTTGGATAGTTTCCTTGGAAAAAAAAATCTTCATTGTGTTTTTTCAGATGTGCCACAGGGTGCTCCTAAGCTTGGGAAAGCCACCAGTCAATATCCAAAAATCCACTGCAATACCTTTGTAGCCTGATACAAGTCTCCTTTATAGTGACATTCCTAAAAAAATGTCCTGAGGCAACAGTTAATGCACAGACACTCTGTGGCTACTGCCTGTTGAGCTGAGTAATTTCTTTTCCTGCTCCTTTCTACGCCCCTGCTTGCCTCCATATTTATCTTGTTTTCTTCAGCCTGAGTTCTTAAATCCAGCTCTGCTTTTCAGCATTGTGTTTGCAGTAAATACAAAAGTAAAGATCAACAGTTCACTCCCTCTGCCATTACAAGATTTTACTTCCAATGTTCCCCTGTTTGGTTGTATTTGGAGCAAAGGAAAGTGCCCAAATTGCTGGATTTGACAACTTCAATGGAGTGTTAGATCACACACACCACAGCCTTCAATGGACCAATGGTGCTGCTCCAGACTACAGCAAATCCCCATTTTATTAACTTTAATGCATGCTCTTTCACCTGGTGTGCAAAGCAAATTCACTTCCCAAAGTTATCCACAGTCAGAGGAAAGGTACTGCACAAGCTCATGAGAAGTCTGTGCCTGTAGCACTATTTTGGACCCTCTGTAACACCTGAACAGGGCTGGCAGCTCGAGGTAGCCTGGAGCCTTCTGGGATGGCAGCAGTGGCCAGGTGGGAAATCCTGAACCACCTAAAATGGTGCTAAATACACAGATTTAGACAAGTGAGCCACACCCATCCCAAAAAACCCTGTCCTGGAGCCACCACCATCCTCATTACCTTGACCCGTTAACCTGGTTGGGGTTACACTCCATCTTGATGGTGACTCTGGCTGGGGGCTGTGACAACCAGTCCTGCTGGGGGACACGGGGGCTCATCTTTGAGGTCTGCCCATACTCGCTGGAGGACGAGGCCGTCATCTCTGTCTTGGCCAGGTGGGGAGATCCGTAGGCGCACTCGAACAGGGACTGGTCCTCGCTCACCACCGACAACCCTTCCTGCAAAGCAGACACGAGACACGGGTCAGTGCAGCCACCTTCCAGGGCACACAGCACAATATTCCCCAGGGAAAAAGGAATCCATCTCACTGGGACATGAACAGTCTCAGTTTTTAGGCACAGCGCTGTTGTCGTTGGAGGTGAGGACCCAAGGGGACAGATGTTGTCAGCAAATGACAGGAGGACAAGGGAACCTCCCCCTGGGGAGACCCTCCTAGAACAGCTGAGCAGATGCACACTGAGCAGATGCACAAACACACTCTACCAAACACCTGGGAACACTGGCCAGCAGCTGGGAGGGAGGAGAAGGCAGGATGGGCAGCAAAGCTTGAGTCTGTGGGGTTTCAGTAGTGATGCAGAGGGTGAGAACTGATGGATGCAGCAAAAATTGCTGCCACTGAGAGGAGCAACCAAAAGGCAGGCCCTGCTGACCTACTGGGATCCCCCTCTCCTTCCTCAGGGACCCAGGCCAAGTCACAGAATCCCAGAATCACTGGGTTGGAAGAGACCTTCAAGATCATCAAGTCCAACCCATGCCCCAACACCTCCATTAAACCATGGCACCGAGTGCCACATCCAATCCTTTTTTAAACACATCCAGGAGCCACCTGGGCACAATCTCCAATCCAGGAGCACCATGCCCACCAGCCACCTCCCTCCATCTCATGGTAACATTCCTGAAGGAAATCCCACTCTGGAGCTGTGGGAAGGGCTTCCCACCCTCTTTGTGGCAGCACTGGGGTTATGGTCATCAAGGGCAGCAGGGCCCATCAGGTCCCTCAGTGGTGGGACAGCTGCCAGACAGACAGACAGACACCAGAGGAAGGGACAGTCACCCTCTATCCCCACTGCCAAGCATTCCTGCTGGCACCAATTCCTTCCCCAGGCTATCTGGAGTTGAGTCTTGTGGGCTAAGCAGTGCCTGGGCCAGGCTTGGGATGGTGCTGTAGCTTTCCCAAGTCCATCAGGAAGTGTGGGAAGAGCTGAAACTCCTGAAGGGACACATCCCACCCGAGATGAGACTCCCCAGCCACAAGAGCAGGTCTAGGCTGCCACACTCCTGCTGTCCTCCAGAAGTGCACAGGGGTCACTATCCAAAAGCAGAATTCCAAGGAAATCCACCTTCTCCAGGGGCACTCAGGGTGGACAAAGGGCATAAGGGTGTAAATTCAAGCACTGGAAGGGGCTGCCCAGGGAGGTTTGCAGGTGTCCAAGGAACCCCTGGGAGTGGCACTCAGTGACAAGGTGAGCATCAGGCATATCTTGGACTCAGTGGTCTGGGAGGGCTTTTCCAGCCTCAGTGACTCTGTGAAAGGCCACCACCCCACTGAGTGACATCCATGCTGGCCCTGTGGCACGGAACAGAGCAGGGGCGCAGCTCAGCACCTCCTCCCTGCCATCCTGGGGACAATCCCCACTCCAGGCAGGAGAGGAGGCTCCGTGTGAGCCCAGGGGCTGACAGCAGCCGAGGGGGAGCCAGGGCCAGCTGGCCATGGCTCAGAGCGTGGGGGCCAAGGATCAGGGGGTGGGGGGAATCCTGAGCCAGACTCGGGGCAGGGAGCTCGGGGAGGCAGCGTGGGTGGGCTGTGCTCCTGCCAGATCTGCTGCTGACGGCCAGAACCGCGTGGTCCTGTCAGCAGAGGAGAGGGGGGAGAGAAAAGGGATGGGAGTTCCCCAGCTCTACGAGGGTGGGTGGCTGTCTGCAGGCTCCCACCCTCCCTGGCTGCTGGGAGAGGCCTTTGCTGAGCTCCAACAATCAGAAGCTGTCCTAAAAATAATAATTTGTTCATTTTAAGGCCCATGGTGTGACTCTTGCAGATGTTCTATGCAGGGGTAAGAGCTGGACTCCATCCTTTGGGTTTCTTTCAGCCCTGAACATGCTGTGATTCTACATTTCCCCTTCTTTTTATCCAGCTGGTTTGTGAGCCCTTGAGGGACACACTGTTAATATTCACAATCTGCTCTGCAACTGCAAAGGTGGGAACATCACTCCCAGCTTCTTACTGCTCATGAAAACTGAGATCACCCCTTAATCCCTGGGCTTGGGGAGTGGGATCTCAGGCCCTCCAAGTGCCCTGAGACTCATGATTGAATCACTAACACTGACATAGAGTTCAAGCAGTGATCTGCACCTTTTTAGTGCTGATTTTCAGATGTCACCTGAGTGCAAAGATCACCACTAGGCTGCCACCAGTGACTTTTCAGTTCCCACCCTTCCTTCTGTGTTCTCCCACCAACCTGCAACCAGCTACCTCAGCCTCCTGTTCTGTGAGACAAAAGGGATGCCAGAATGACACCTCTCCTTTTTGTCATGTCTCTCATGCCAGAAACCTTTGCTGTTGGTGGTCTGAGGCTTTTCTGAAGAGCCTTTTCTGAGAAAACCTGCAGAGCAAGGAGGTGTGGGGGGAGATGGCCACTGGTCCCTTGCTCCCCAAGGATTCTTCCCTGGCTCTACTGACAGACAGCGGGGAACTTGATGGGCTAGGATAGTAAAGTACCAGGGATCATGTAGTGAGAACTAAAGAAGAAAATGTTACACTGGAAGGAAGATAAAGAGTTCTTTCTCAGAAGTCCATGAGATTTTTTCATTAAAAAACTCCCCCAAATTAAATATCTATATCTATATCTGTATCTATATATATATGTATATGCACAAACACAGCCTGGCCAGATAATCACAATGCATCCCATGCCTGACACAGTCCCCTCTTTTCTGCCCCAATCCATGAGACAAAAAACATGTAACAAAATGTTAATTTTGGAAGAGTTAGCTCCAGTAAATACACTGAAGTGTGAATTATACAGCAGAAAGCACATACAGATTGCAAATGAAACATTATTTTACTTTGTAAACCATTTATGGACCTTTTTAATGGATCTTTTCAAAACAGGCATCAAGCACTATAGAACAGATTGATTTCTCATCCTCCCCCACACAAGTGAAACAAAGCAAATTATTCTGGCTCCTATTAAAGATGACTCCACCTCATATAAGTTAATTTATGGATATTTGGGGTGACTATAAATGTAAACAACAACAAGAAAAGAAGGGTTTTCTGTTTGTTGGCATTACTAATGACAACAAACTCTGCTTGCACTATGGATGCCTATTATGGATGCCTATTATGATGCCTATTATGTTGCCTAATATTATGGTGTCTATTACATCCCCTAAAGAGGGAAAGTACAAACATTTTAACTTCCTGATGAGCACAGTAAATGTTGGAAACATGAAGCAAATTACCTAGGGTTGTGTGAATATCTTCAGCTGTGGACACAAAACAAGACAAACATAAATGAGCCCAAGAGACAGACTTAAACTTCACGTTTTGGAGGAAAATTCAAGGAGAGAGCAAGTTTAGCTCTGGTTTAACAGCACTCATCTGTACTCCATCCTGCTGGTTATCAGTTAGTGCTCGCTGACAGGTCTGGGAAGGCTCTGGAGGAGTAACTGAGCTCCTGCCAGCTTTGTGTGCTGTGGGTCGGGCCCTTTGTGGAGGCTCATTAATGTGCACTCCACAACAGTCTCAGAGAGGTTCTGACATTCGCCCTCCCTGGTCTTGGCTGGAAGGACAGCAGGACATGGATCACTCCTCCCTGGGTGACAAAAGCTGCACTGGCCATCAAAGCCTTTGCAAAATGTTGAGGAGTCAGCACAGCTAAAGAATGTGGCCCCAGCTGGAATCAGCCTCACGTCCTCTTCAACCGCTTCTTCCTCTCAGTGATCTTAAATCAGAGAATCAAATTCGGGTTTGGGCTGGAAGGGACCTTAAAGATCATCCAATTCCAAACCCTGCCATGGGCAGGGACACTTCCACTGTCCCAGGCTGCTCCAAGCCCCAGTGTCCAACCTGGACTTGGGCACTGCCAGGGATCCAGGGGCAGACACAGCAAATCTGGGAATTCTATTCCAGGGCCTCCCTACCTTCCCAGGGAACAATTCCTGCCCAATATCCCATCCATCCCTGCCCTCTGGCAGTGGGAAGCCATTCCCTGTGTCCTGTCCCTCCATCCCTTGTCCCCAGTTCCTCTCCAGCTCTCCTGGAGCCCCTTTAGGCCCTGCAAGGGCCTCTGAGCTCTCCCTGGAGCTTTTCCTCTCCAGGATGAACAATCCCAGCTCTCCCAGCCTGGCTCCAGAGCAGAGGAGATCCAGCCCTGGGATCAATTTAGGCCACTTAAAATGTGAGGATTTCTGGCCCAGGCTTTTCTGAATCCACTGACCTTGCAAGACCCAGGGATGCTGAACAACCAGAACTCAACCAACCTTATAGAGCTTTCCCATGCAGCTCATCCTGGGGAAAAACATAGAAATAGCACCCAGGAATAGGAAGCTTTCTCAGTTATACAGGAATGTCTGATAATGGGAATAATTTGGTGTCCTCAAAATGTGAGCTGTGAAAAGTAGGCTCCAACACCAAACTGCTGTCCTGGAATAGCTGACAGAAAGCACTGTGGGTTCTTTCCTAAATGCAGGGCCTTAAAAGTCTGTTTTGTGTTATAATTGCAAATGCAAGCTCCTGGACCAAATCTAATATAAAAATTGTCAGACTTCACCATCATGAAAAAACAGCGGCATGGTCTGGCCACGTATAAATGTAAACAAAGCCATTAATACTGACAATGTTTGGCAAGGTTTTATTACATATGGATGCCAGTTCTATTCCTAGCAAATGCTTTTCATTACTTATTTACATGTTAATCTCTTTCTCTCATCCATATTAATGCTGTCTCTGGAGCAGTTTGGCAACATCAAGCCGTAAGTGGGATAAAGAAATGTAAACATTAATAATTATTGCAGAATAGATGCATTGCAGGCTTTGTTCAGTTGTGCAAAGGTTTGTACCTTTGTGACAGTAATTTTAGCATGGAATGGGTCATCTTCCTGGATTGCACATGATGCGACATATCCTCATGACATCTCAGAAATGAAGCCTTTAATTTCTAGTAATTAATGTCTGGAGTAAAGGGATATGAAGAAAGGAACACATGGAGCTTAAAGGAGAAGGTGGGAAGGGTCTTTGATGCAAGCCTGTGAAGCAGAGCTGTTGGTATCTGAAGTTAATATCGAATACAAATTTTCTTCATTTCATCTTCCTTTCTCCACAAATTTCCTCTCATGACATCACAGCCAAAAAACCCCCCACAAAACCCAAACAAACTCGTGTTCCTTCATTATATTCCTTTTATATTTTAATTGCTTGTACTAAGCCAAACCTGGCTTCTCCCTTGGACTTTCCATCCTAATGATAAAAGAACAAAACGATTTCTCTATTTGGTTTTGACTTACACTACACTGATAAGTTTAAAAAAAGAAAAAGAATAACAGACTGACAAATCTGTAGAACAATAGGTACAGCAACGCCTTTAAAGCAGGCATAAAGTCATTAGGACAAAGGTGTTTACTTAATCAAATGCAAGATTACTTGGCCTAGAAGCATGAAGTTACAGGAAATGTGATTGAAGTAGTTCCCATCATGAGAAGCACATGCAAGCTGCCCTCTCCTTTAAAAGCAATGTCAGGAACTAAGGACAAAGACCTTTTTTTTTCCCCCAAAGTTTGGTAAGACTTAAGAAATGGCTACACGAGACAATAAGGTGTGTGGTTGTGCAGCAGAATTTGCTTGGGCTGAGGAATATTGGAGAATAAACACAGCAACAGGATTTTAAAGGACTTTGGAGGCCAGTCTAACCCAGGGGTTTGAAAGGACAATGGTTTTAAGCTGAAGGAGGGCAGGTTTATATTGTACTTTAGAAAGAAATCATTGGCTGTGAGGGTGGTGAGGCCCTGGCACAGGTTGCCCGGATAAACTTCCAGGGATTCCCCATCCCTGAAAGTGTCCATGGCCAGGTTGGACGGGGCTTGGGCAAGAACTGCAGCCAAGGAGGAGGATGAATGAGGGGACACAAACACAGCAAACTCCCTCACTGTACATTGAGATGCTACAGAAATAAAATGCATTTTTTGCTTGTTCAGACAGCATTCCCAGACTCCCAAAAGGACCTGTTACCCTTGGCTTGTAGCAACACAGCAATAAAGAACTTTTAATTAACTTTGCCATATGCATTACATTTATGTAATCTATTTTTTGACACCAGCTTTACAATATTTCTCCTCATCCATGTAAACACATTTTACTTCTTCTCTAATCTGATTTCATGATAACACGTAGATAAGCACAAGCTTTGACCTCCCCACAGCCACAACCCATTCAGACATGGGATGTTTCTTATCACTTCTCAGATGTCTGCAATTGGTCAGAAAAACCTCTCTGCTCTAAAAAGAATTCTGACACTCTGCAACTATTTTTTCATTCTAAATTAGACCAAAAGTTGTTATAAGAAAACTTTCACCGAACTGTTTATTACGAGGATTAATTGTAACACACCAGTGTGTGTTTTGCAGATGTTAAAACTTTCTAATAAACAGTCCCATTTGGAGAGGAGCTGCGTTTTCTGAGGGAAGATTGTTCTCATTAAGGCCGTGCAATTAGCTCCTTAAGTGTTTCCATGCCTTACTGCTCTGGGTATCCCTTGTATACCTGATAACATTTGTTGCTGAAGCTCTGTAAATTGAATTACAGCTGTTCCTGAAAGAAAGGACAGGGGGGAGTGTGGAGGGGAGCACACAGTGCACAGGATTTGACCAAGTCACTCCTCTTGCTTGCTGCTCTCCTACCTGTCCTCCCTCAGACAGCATCTCCTGATGCTGTAGGAAGCTGCTCATCTGGAGATGAAAACCTAATTTCAAACAGGCCAGGAATGTCAGAACAGAGAGCACAGGGAGGCTGGACACCAGAACCTCCCCGAGCACTGGGAACTCTTCCAGTCTGAGACTCCGCTCACGTCTGCAACAGGCACCAGTGCACAAGGAAACAAGCTGGGGTTGAACTGCTTAAAGAGCCTAAATTTGCAGCCCTGCTCCAAAGCCAAGCCTTTGAGCCTTGGATTCATTGCATCCAGCAGCAACGGGGTGAAACAAAAGGCAAATGATTGATGTTTTAGCCTTGCTTGAGCTTATTAATCATGATGCTTGTACAAGTCTCTGCTGACCGTTTGCAGGAGAAGGATATTCAATATGGTGTGGGGAACACACTGGGAAAGGTTACTGCTTAAAATGCAGTCACCTGAGTCAGGAATTGCAACACACATCTGGAATATGTTTTCCTTCTAAATCTCCGAGTCTTGGATTCATTAGACCAGACAAAAACCCGCATATTATATTCATGAGGAGAGTTCAGGAACAACAAAAAGCCCTGGCAAGTACAAGATAGGAAAGACAGATGTTGTCCTCACCTCCACCCATGAGAATCTGATTGCCAGCTCAGCCAACATCCTCCACCTCCTTCCAGGGAGCACTTGGAGACTCCGTGTTAATCCAAACACAGGCTCGGTGCTGCCACTTATCAGCTCTCCTCACCTCTTGCTGAGAAAAATACAAGGATGTTTGGAGCCCCCACTTGAAAAAAGGAATAATCAAGCATCCATCAAGTTGATGTTATGAAATTGCAGGCTAGATTCATTTCTGGGAAACGGCAGCAGATGTTTCAGGCCTGATCCTGCAGCTCTCTTTGCGTAACTCTGACTTCAGCGCTAACGCGAACAGAGGCCTCGTGGCAAAGCCCAAAGGCTGAATATTTTGTGTATTAATGAACAAATTCTGAAACACTATGAATTCAAATGCAGGCCCTGGTGCCTTATCACAATTTCTAATAAACTGCCATTCCTGAAATGTCAGCAAACCGTAAGGTAATATTTGCGGAATGAGCCATTCAGCTCCATGTCCGCAAGTGCTTCAGAAAATAAATAAAAATTAATAAATCACCGTTCTGTTATTGCAGATGGTGAAACTTTGGTCAGAATTACTAAAAATTGGTCTTAGAAAACATTTCTCCCTCATGCCAAGCTGTGTGCTGCATTTGGGACTACCCTGCATTTCACACAATAAAATTATCACATTGAGTAGAGAAACTTCCAGAGAAAGCACCAGCACCTGATTTAAAGAATTGCCATTTCACGATCAATTATTTCACCTGCAGTTTTTATCTGATAGCAAAGTGCAGATGAAGAGTTTAACACCAAGCTAAGATTTAATAAATAGAAGCAGGAAACTCTTTTATACAAGTCACAAAGATGAAAACTTCCTCCCTATTTCAGCCCATCTCAACACCTGAGTGAGCTTCAAGCTCCTTGGAAAGCGCAACTCTGCCCATGCACAACCACCAAAGTGAAAGTGGACCTCAAAATTCTCCTCCTGCACGAGCAAAGTGATGGAAAATTTCTTAAACACTGAGGCAACCTGTGTTTTATCAGCTGCACCATGAGCTGAACGAAGAGGGTGCAGGGTTGGAGCAGCACAATGATCAGAATACATATTCCTGAATGATTATGTCAACCTTAATTCAGCAGTGCTGCAAACAATACAAATATATCCTGCAGATTGTATATTGTGTACAATATATTGCATTTTTAAAGAAACTGGAGCTTTGTATGCTTATTTTAGCACTTCCATCCATGGAAAGAGCTCGAGCAGTGAAGTTTGAATGAGTGTTTTTTTTCCAGTCAATACAATAGACTTTTCTTCCTTTTCATCTTGAGAGTATTGTCAATTATGAACTTTGAAAGCTTGGAGAATTTTGCTCCTTCATGTTTGGCTGTTAACTTCTAGGCCTTCAAAATGCCTAGAAAACCAGGAAAATTTGGATGCAAAACTCCTTTATTTCTATCTCAGCCCAGGTTGCTGCTATTTTACTTTTTTAGTACAGGACTGTATCAATCTCAAGGAGCAGCCAATATTCCACTTTGTAAAAAATACAAACATCTAAGTGTTTTTTCAGCAACCTTTCCAGCAACAAATTTGTTTTGCAAAGCAGGTTGCAGGTTTGTAAAGTGGCTCAGAGCCCAACAGGAAGGGAACTGAGGCTGCACACAGCACCTGCTAGGGGCTAACAGATCAAAATGATATTGGGGAAAGAACCTTGGGAAAGAGTCTTGGGACCAAAACAATGCCCAAAACAAGGCAATGATCCCATTCTAGACCATCAATCTTATCCATTTTTTGTTTCTTCTTAAAATACTTCGCATCTTGGGCAGCCCCAGGAATTCAACTGGGGTTTCTTCAGGAATTACTGTGTGTTAATCAGAGTTATTCTCTGTCCAGAATTAAAGGCTTTGTTTGTACACAGTAACTACCCTCAATAAGTTTGGAAACTTTATTGAGAAAATTTTAAGCATTATTTTTTTGGCCATATTCAAAAGATTTGTGCAGTGTTCTGGCAACTACTGCAACTCTCTTCTCTACTATCTAAGGAAAACTACAAGATTATTCATTACATTTATAATTTGTTCTGCTGCATTTAATATTTGCTCACTGTAATGGGTTGACCCACCGCAGATATATTTTATATATAGTTACACACTCCTATTTTATCTAAGTTATATATATATATATACATATTTATATACACCGACTCTTAAGTATATGAACACATGCACAATTTTAGAGAATCCCACCCTCAATCTCGGAGCAAATTTTAAAGTAAAAATAATTCAGGTATTAAAATACCTTTCCCTAAAGCACAGCATGTACCAAGGACAAGCTCATCACCAAAGTGATCAGAAATGTATGGAAAGGAATGAAGAGATCTTTCCAGCCACTGCATTGAGGAAACCCGAAAAAAACGCATCCAAAACGAGCTTCCTTTCCAGTGAAGCTCAGTTTTTTAGGAATGCCTGAGAGCATGAGGGAAATAACACTTGGATGGAGGCCACGAGCTGAGCTGCTCGGTGACCCATCACTTCCCTGCGGGGTCTGAGCGTGGTGTTTGTGCACGTGCACACACGAGGGTGAGCGTGGCTGTGTCACCAGGGGGTCACTCACCTTCCTGCTGCACAGACTGCACTCACAGGGCAGCCTCAGCTCCAAATATCCCCTACCGCAAGGAAATCACAGGAAAACAAAAGGGTGGCTGCTGGGTGTGTGACCAAGTCCAACCAGCAGCACGCTGGCAAATCTCAGATGGTCCCCTTGATGCCTTAGAATGATGCCTTAGGATTTGAGCTTTTACATTTTTCATATATTTGCCATCCTGCAGTTCTTTAGTGTATTACTCTAAACTCCATATATAGTGTCTGCTGCTGCTTTCCCATTTGGGTCAGACACAACAATTCCTCTCCAGGCCTGGCAATCAAGGACACCTGACTGTCCCAGTCCCTGAGAAATGTAAACAAAAGTGAGTTAGGGTGGACAAACTTGGGGTAAATGACTTCATTACCTGAAGCTGTAATTGGAAGATCAAGCCCCAATATGCAAATGGACCAAACTTCTTTAGTGTGAAAACTCATGACCCATTGTCCATTTTTGGGTGTGGCCTTGGGGGGGCTTCATCTGAAGGATGTACCTGAAGGCCCTTCAATAAATATAACAACTTTTTATTCCTTTAATTTTGTCTGGCCTCTGCTTTTAGGCAGCCCAAGAAGGCATCACTCTGTGTTCACCTTCACATGTATTTAAAACTCTCACTTTATTATTTAGAGAGCACTGAGCACATTCAGCTCTTAGGAATCTCCTTGCTTGAAACCTTCTGCAAATGCTGCTCAAGCCATCTTTATTTGCATGGGTATTTTTATTCACTTCCAAGTATATTTTGTCTTGATGGAATTGTTCCCTGGGAGGGTGGGTAGGCCCTGGCACAGGGTGCCCAGATTTGCTGTGGCTGCCCCTGGATCCCTGGCAGTGCCCAAGGATGTCCAGGTTGGACACTGGGGCTTGGAGCAGCCTGGGACAGTGGAAGGTGTCCCTGCCCATGGCAGGGGGTGGGAACAAGTTGATTTTTAAGGTCCCTTCCAAACCAAACCATTCCATGATTCTATAATTCTATATATTTTACTGACTTCTCCATATTAGACAACTGGAATTAATACACAAATTTCTGTTGCTTTTTAAAATTTTACTCTGTTACCAGGGCTCTCCATTTCTGCACAGCATTGGAGCAGAAAATCTTTTGTTTACGTTACTCTGCCTTTCTTTTCCTCAGACACCTTTAATTCTGGAGCTCCCATGTATACACTGGATATATACATTTGTAGTATTGCAAGCCTCTCATGGTATTCCCATTCCAGGAGCATATGGAATATTGCTCAGATGGGTAATCCTTCTAAATTCAGAATGAACTTTCCAAATATGCCCACTGTGTATATAAAATATGACTTCCTGTCACGATAACCTTTGCAGTGTATAGCCCAGCATACTTTCCTATAATTGTTTATAATGAATATCTTGATTCATACTTCTGCAAGCATTATTTTAGTCATCTGCCACAAAACATGACTAATGAAATTAAGACAGGGTTGAATGTCAGAGCATTAAGTCATTTCTTTGGGTGCAAAGACTCACATTGGAGAGGGTTTAGTGAAACAGCAATAAAGGGCCTGCTTTTCTTTAAGGATATTTAATTTACTCTGCTGAACCCATGTAAAATAAGGATATTGTTGTTTTAGCTCAGATATTAACTACAATCAGTCCAAGAGACTGGTATTGTTTTTGATATATTGCAGCTAAAGAAGAAGCCAAACCAATGGATCAGAAGCAAATGTTGTTTCATACCTATGGCAGACAAAGGTTGGAGTGAACATTCTTTGTTTGTCCCCAAATAAATCAAAACAGAAACCATCCCAAAAAGAAACTTTCACATATACATAAGCCAAATTGCTTTGTGACTGTATAAAAATAGTCTAATCCCATTTACACCTGTGCTTTTGCTTCTAAACTGAGTTCTTATTACTTTATATAAGAAATGACTTTTAAATAAAGTCTTCAACCGAGAATCACAAAACGTAATCAATTACTTCAGAAAAAAATTTCAACTGTTTCATCCTTTTTCCTTTTTTCAAGCAATCTGTCCCACAAATTTAACCTTTACCTTCCAACTCAAACCATTCTATGATTCCATGACCTTGTGGCTCTCTACTGAATCTCACGTGCAGCAGAAACAGGTTGTGGCCCATTTTTAATTTTACACGAGAAGAAGAATAGGAAAATGCACGTGGCAATATCTTTGATGTGGTAGCAAGAAAAAATCCTGCAGCTTTTCCCTGTGGCAATATTTCTTCCAAACTAGTGACTACCAAAGTTGTCAGTCAGAAAACAGGCCCTGCAGCTCTGGTTTTTGCAACAGCACCAACATCAGCTCCAGAAGGACAAAAAAGATCAGCTGCTGCCATTGATGAAAAAGTGAACTGAGAACTTCAATGCAAATGAAGAGAATCTCCTGTCCAGAACTGAGATCTGCATTTACCACAGCAATAAAAACCTTTGAGATGGTTTTCCCCACACCTCACTAAGAAGTTTCTAACACACATTGCTACAAGAAATGAAGCTGGGTGGATGCAAAGCTTAAGATACGCTAATAGATAATATTTTGATTTGCTTTTCTTTGGGCTGAATTGAAAAATTATCCAAAAAATGTCTTTATATACTGCAATCCAGGGCTTCCAACATCCAGGAGATGCAGAGAGGTCTGCAGGCTGTTTCTCTTTTATTGTTTCCCCAAACAAACCCATTTCCTACAAGCTGTTCCCATATCTTTCGTGCCATGTCCAGCTTCCCAGAAAAACAGCAGGAAAACAAAGTGTGAACTCCAAACAAGCCATTTCCCCAGAACAATGTGCCACAGCAAGGAGAGAGAGAGAGAGATAAAGGGGAGGAGGGCTGGGGGCAAGGCAGGGAAGGGGGGAAGGAGGCAGAGGAGCTGCTGTGATGCTGCCAAGGGATCTTAGAGAGAAAAAAGGAAGGAGGAACTTTTAGAAGTCACAGAGGGGAAGAGTTGTGAGTTGTGCAACTGTAAATATGCAACAGGCAGGTTGCCAACTATTTCAAAGGATTTGAGGTTTCAAAATCATCGAGGAGGCTTAACTGATTTGCACTCTGGGCCTGGAGCTTCCAGGAACACCTTGACATGTCTGAGAGCCAGAAACTGCCCCATCTTTTTATAGACCCCTCAAGCCATACTTGGTCAGCACTTCAAGCTGAATCAGTGAGGAATGTAAACAGACACCATTTATGCTTCTCTGAGATCTAATAAAATGAAAGCATGGACTAAATAAAGCGAAATGATAGATGTTGTTAGGTAAGAAGGGAAAACCAGATGAGATTGTTCATTTAGTTCCTGGCTGACCTGAGCAATCTCTAGTGCTCCTGCTATTCAGTAGACCAAGAAAACCAATGCACTGAGCTCCCACAGGAATAAAAACCACTCACTGAGACACGTGTGATAAAAGAAAATGATAAATGTTACCGTGCCTATTTAAAATCCCATTTCTGTATTTGAAGGAATAAAAGTAAGGAAGGAACAAATCATTTCAGCCTTTCTGTCCATGAGGATTATTCCAGTAATCCTCAAGAAAAAAAAAATTTGTGTAGAGTCAACACAATTGGAATGCTCTTCCCTAAACTGTGCCCTGGGCTGATCCCCCAGCCTGGACAGCAGGGAAGGGATTAGGATTGTGTCCCTGTGCCCTGCTCAGGTGAGAGCCCACCCGCAGAGCTGCCCCAGCCCTGGGGCCCAGCACAGGGAGGACGTGGAGCTGCTGGAGAGAGCCCAGAGGAAGTCATGAAGTTGATCCCAGGGCTGGAGCCCCTCTGCTCTGCAGCAAGGCTGGGAGAGCTGGGGGTGCTCACCTGGAGAAGAGAAGCTCCAGGGAGATCTCAGAACCCCTTGCAGGGCCTAAAGGGGCTCCAGGAGAGCTGGAGAGGGGATTTTGATGAGTATATGTAGTGATAGGACAAGGGGGAATGGCTTCAAACTGAAAGAGGATAAAGTTAGATTAGATATTAGGAAGAAATTGTACACTGTACAGGTGGGCAGGCCCTGGCACAGGGTGCCCAGATTTGCTGTGGCTGCCCCTGGATCCCTGGCAGTGCCCAAGGATGTCCAGGTTGGACATTGGGGCTTGGAGCAGCCTGGGACAGTGGAAGGTGTCCTTGCCCATGGCAGGGGGGGAACTGGATAATCTTTAAAGTTCCTTCCAACCCAGACCATTCTATGAATCCATGAAATCAAGAATCTGACCAGCTTTGAAATCTTTGGGCAGGGAGACACAGCTTCAGCAAGGAAAAAGAAAAATGTGGTTCCTTTCTTTTTCTCTGCTGATAAAAGATGCAAAGCCACAGATGTTGCAGTCAGTGCAGTGAAAACCCAAACACAAGCATTTTTCAGAGAGACCTGGCATGACCATGAAAGGTGCACTCTGCAGAGAGGGAGATGTGGGGCAACACTCATGTCACAATGTGCTGACTTCCTACTGTGCACTTTTACTTAAACTGCTGTAATTCTGCTGCAAAAAAGACCTTTCCAGTGCCTCAAAAGTATTTACTGACCAATTTTATGCAAGAAATAAATAGATTCTGCTGTCTTGGGCACAGAAGTAAGGTGAAGGATTAGACAGACCTTGACAGAAAATGCTTGCAGCTAACACAGAAGAGACACAAGCTGAGGGAAATAGACACAAAGCACAAGTTAAATGCAAAGTGTGACCAGTGTGACTGTCACAGCTGTGCCAGAGGTTATTTTGTCAATCTGAATGACCAGAAAATAATAAATAATGAAAGGCTACCATGTATGACAGGCAAGAAGTGGAATGAAGGTGAAAAGTCTGATGAAAGGCGAAGGAAAAGCAAAGATTGGAAGGGATCTTAAAGATCATCTAATTCCCATCCCTTGCCATGGGCAGTGACACCTTCCACTATCTCAGGTTCCTCTAAGCCCTGTCCAACCTGTCCTTGGACACTGCCAGGGATGGGGAATCCACAGCTTCTCTTGACCTGACAGCAGGAAGGAGAGCTTTTTGTGTTTTATTTTCCCTCTGAGAGCTTGGCAGCCTGAAGATTGGACTTTGACCAAGGGAAGTCTTATTCTTTTATTAATATATCATTCAGCTCACCTGGAGCACATCCAGGTAGTGAGGCTTTTGTAGTTGTGGGTGATTGATACATTGGCAAGGCAAGGATTTAATTATGATGCACATGGAGGTGTCCAGTTTTGGGCAGCAGAGTATCCCAGACTGGTTTGGGTTGAAAAGGACCTTAAAGTTCATCCAGTGCCACCCCTGCCATGGGCAGGGACACCTCCCACTGTCCCAGGCTGCTCCAAGCCCCAATGTCCAACCTGGACATCCTTGGGCACTGCCAGGGATCCAGGGGCAGCCACAACTTCTCTGGGAATTCTATTCCAGGGCCTCCCCACCCAATATCCCATCTATCCCCATTTTCTGTCAGTTTGAAGCCATTCTTTGTGTCCTGTCCCTCCAGGCCTTTGTAGAGTCCCTCTCCATCTTTCTTGTTGCTATCTATGGCTGAACTGGGCATCTCTTCAAAGCATCAGTTTCTCAAGGCTGTAAATTTTCAGCCAGCCAAACACAGATTGTTGAGGATTTCACACACTAATTTCACCAAAACAATCAGCAAAACTAATTTTGCTCCACCAGAGGATGTTAACTCATCCAGAATTAGCAGGGTTTCATCAGAAACACTTAACTGGTTTTCTCAGGAGAACTCTGACTCTTCAGAACATCTTTTAAATATATAAAAGCTTTCTTATAAGATACTTCCAGTGAGACTGAAATCTAAACCAGATCTTTAGAAACCCGCTCTTTTGTAAGAATATGGAAAACAGATCTAAAGCTTCAGTAAAATTTCTTGCTTCCTCATGTTGAGTATTTCATCACTGACCAGGCGTGTTCTAAAGCTGTTTATGACCCTCTGAAGCTTCAGGCTTCAGCCACAACTGTGGAGAAAATGTTTGCTAGAAACATTTAAAATTCCTGCCACATCTTCTTGTGTTCTGCTTTTTCCACAGATAGGTTTTGTAGGCTGAGTGCATTAAATATTATATTGGTGACATGCATAAAGGATATTTTTAAGTCAGTTATTTGAAAATTTAGTTCTTATTTTTTTCAAAGTCCAGAGCTCCTGATTCTGTATTTCTAGGAACATCTCTCTGAATATTTTTGAATTTTTACACTATTTTTGAATTGTCAGTGAAATCAGCAATCCTTGCAATGAAAATCACACTGCTCATTTTAAAATTTGGTAGCTAAAAATTCTGCATTCCAAATTTATCTTTTATATGAGCACTTCTATTGCCACAAATAGAACTATTTGCAAATAAGAGCTAAGAGCATCTAATTAATAGATATTTCTCAAAGCACTAGAACTGAGCTTAGTGGAAAGCTCTTGCAATTTTAGCAGCTGAGCACAATAATATCCCATTTCAAGTGAGATGAAAAGCTCTTAAAGGCTATTAATGAAAATTCTGTGGGAAATAGAAAAGCTCTGAAAATCACAATGAAAGTGCCTCAGATGGGAATGTGAAAATAAACCAGCTGTTTCTGAAAATACAGTGATTTTTTTCACATTATGGTGTGGATCTGAGGATGCAACTCCAAATTCTCTCTCCCAGTCCTTTGCCAGAGTCAGCACCCATCACATGGAATTAAAAAAGTCAAAATATCCCATCCAGCAACAACAGAAGCAAACAAGAGGCTGCTGATGAGACATTTGGGACGATTTTCCTCCCTTATTTTCATTATTCAGAGGGAAAGATTTTCCCACCTGGGCAAACTACTGTTAGAAACATTTCAGCAAGACCTGAATTTGCCAAATTGGGTGAACTGTCCATGAAATGGTTTGGGTTGGGACCCAAAAATCATCTAGTGCCGCCCCTGCCATGGGCAGGGACACCTTCCCCTGTCCCAGGCTGCTCCAAGCCCCAATGTCCAACCTGGACATCCTTGGGCACTGCCAGGGATCCAGGGGCAGCCACAGCAAATCTGGGAATTCCAGCCCAGACCCTCCCCACCCTCCCAGGGAACAATTCCTGCCCAATATCCGATCCATCCCTGCCCTCTGGCAGTTTGAAGCCATTCCCTGTGTTCTGTCCCTCCAGCCCTTACAAAAAGTCCCTCTCAAAGACAGACAAAGAGTGTAAAACCAGCTCTGCCCTCCAGAAATGTGCGTTTAGAAGCTGAGGACAACTGAGGATTAAATAAAGTAAAGGAATTGCAATCTGTGTGAAAAACACGATAGAGGAAGAGATGAAGCAGTGCAAAACGAGATCAAAGAAATCTGGTGAAGAAAAGACCATTAATGATTAAAACCAGGCTGAAGTCTGTGATGCCAGAGGGTTCTGCTGGTGCTGGAGCACTGGGAAGGTGTGGAATACAACAAGCAGGGAATCTGGGAAAATCAGGGGTAACTGAGGCTATATTTTGCATGGCACTGCTTTGTTTGCAAATCCTGACTTTTTCTGGAAGTTTGGAACTCTGTTCTCCTTTGCTTGGCCACCTTCTCATGTATTTAAAGAAGCCTGGTGATTGTAAATGGTCTCTGGAACACTGGAGATTACAGTTTATCCTCACCGCCATGAAAATTCACAGTATAATGGCTTTGGTTTTCTTTTTTGGTAGTGTCTTCAATATGAAGCTGACAGCTTCAAAAAAAATCAACAGCTCTGTCCCGCTTAGCACACTTCATGACTCAAAGAACTTCCTCACCAGATTTTGTTTTCCCACCTTTGGTTTGGTTTTTTTTAGCAGCACTGATAATTATTGCTTCAGTTGTTCATGGAGTAACTGGAAAATTATTTTAAATCAAATTTTAAATCAAATTTTAAATCAAGTTCCTCCTTCTTCTGAACACCTAGTTTTAGCATCTTAATTAAGCTTAGAAATTTCATTTTTAGCACCATCCCAATCCCTGTTTAACCAGGATTTCAAAAGAGTTAATTCTGAGGATTTATCAAGCTTCCTTTTTAACAATGGTGGCTGCCAACTTTCATGATCTTACTGAACCTCAGGTTCCTCTGAACCCAAATTCTAGAGTCAGCTAAAAAGACTGTTGGTTTCCATTTTCAGCAAAAGATTTGTGAATTAGAAGGCAGATAAGACAAACAATATATATATTATTCCCTGGAATTCCATGATTTTTAAGGTCATGTCATATTCAGAATATTTTTACTGACAAAAATATCTAACATTTTTTATTGTCACCCTAATTTCATCATCACATCCCACTGCTTTCCACCTCCACCTTGAGACTTTCATAGAAAACTTTTTAACTCAGCTTCTTATTCAACCTTCTGAATTTCTCTTTTTTTCACTAAGGAAAGAAACAGAGAATTAGGAGAGGGAAAAAAAAGGAAAGCAATGTCTTGGGCACTCCACTTAATGTGGGGCTTTTTCAAGCAACCTAGAGCACCCTTAACTGATCCTTTCTAGTGGCATAAAAGCCTTCAATCCCCCTAAATTGCAATTTTTGGAAGGAAAGTTTCTACAAATATATAAATAGAAATGCATTTTCTTTACTTGTGGTGGCATCATCACAATTTTGTGACACAAAATTTGAGTATTTTAAATTTTTTTTTAACATGAGCTGGACCTTTTGACAGTTCCTACACAGCAAATCAATTTCTCCAAGAGGTTGAACTGGCAGCTTCATTTCTTAACACCTTCAGGAGTAAGATTAACCTGAGGACAAGAAAACACCTGAATCCCAGCTTACAAACCAGGAAGTTTTGAAGTCAGGCCTTGGGAAAAAATGTACTGAAACCCATGTGTTTTGGGTCTGTATCTTGGCTTTTAAGGTAAAATTTTTAGAACTAGAGCCTTTTGTTACTGAAGTACTGAAGACAAGTGTTCTTCAAGTGTTCACATAATTTAAGAAACTGCACCTTAATTGCTAAGAATGACAAGATTCTCAGTAAAAATGGTGAGAGCTAGTGAGAACTGCATCCTTCAAGAAGCAGATGAGATGGACAGAGGCTGAATAAAAATTCTATAGAAGAGGAAAACAGTTTTGTGAAGACCCAAGCTGGGGAGAGGAACATACTTGAAATGGAATTTGGCCTGGTCTGAGTCCTAAAAGGTTGCATTAAGGATTTGATGAAGGTGTGGAGAAAAAGAAGAAAATTTGAAGATGGCAAATAAGGGGTACCTTGTCATTCTCTAAAATTACCTGACAGGAGGAGACAGGGACAGGAGGAGAGGGAATGGCTTCAGGCTGGGCCAGGGGAGGCTCAGCTTGGACAGCAGGAGCAATTTGCCCATGGAAAGGGAGCTCAGGCCTTGGCAGGGGCTGCCCAGGGAGCTTTGGAGTGCCCATCCCTGGAGGTGTCACCTGGAGGTGGCACTGAGTGCTCTGGGCTGGGGACAAGGTGGGCACGGGGCACAGCTGGGACTTGGTTGTTTTGGAGTTCTTTTCCAACCTAAATGATCCTGTGATTCTTTAAGATTTCACATCCATGCTGACTGAAAAGGATCTGGGCAGTGTTGCAGAGAGAAAATTCACACAGAATGAGTTTAAAGTCAATAATTTACATGTACATTTTACAGACTGTGCTTTAGCTCAAAGTATTTCTAACCTCTATTGAAATGATTTTTATTAAAAAGATGTTGCAGTTGTCAAATCTGTGACCGAGCTGCCCACCACACAGCTTTGGAATTTTTAGTTCATTTTGAATGTCTGGATCTAAAGCTTCCCATTCTAAGTGAGAAAACCAAATCATCATAGAATCATGGAATGGTTTGGGTTGGAAGGGACCTTAAAGATCATCCAGATCCAATCCCCCTGCCATGGGCAGGGACACCTTCCACTGTCCCAGGCTGCTCCAAGCCCCAATGACCAAGCTGGCCTTGGGCACTGCCAGGGATCCAGGGGCAGCCACAGCAAATCTGGGCACCCTGTGCCAGCCCCTCCCTACCCTCACATTAAAGATTCCATAATTTTGCTAAACAAAGACCTTCCCTTGGAAAAAACAGATCTGACCACTTTCAATTTCCTTCATCTAGAAAGGTGGTATTGACAAGGAGAGGCTTTCTCACATCAGGTAAGTGGCATAACAACAATTGCCAATTGTGTGTGAGCTTCCCTCTTCAAAAATCCATCTGAACTCCCACTGAGCACAGACAGCAGGAACTCTCAACTCCATCAGCATCTTGAAAAACAAGATCTGTATTCAAGGCCCTAAGTACAGCTTTAACAACCTCTTAGGGACTCTCTTCTTTTAAAAATAATTCAACCTGGCCCATTTAGAAACTTTCTACTAAACTTGCCTCCTTTGGCATAAAGCACCAGTGATTTAGTTGGCATTGTAAAGATTTACTATGCACTTTTCCTATCTTATTAGAACCAGTAATGGAATTCACCCTCTCGAATTGCTTTGGCTCTGAATGCACGGTGCTGAAGAGGATGACATCCAGAGGTTACATTCCTGTCTACCTTTCATTTCAGCTTTATAACTGGAGCAAGTAAATTTCCTTAAACCCTGTGGATTCTAAATCAAAGGAAAATGCATTTTTAATCTCACTAGTATGAGGAACCCTAAGAATTCAGCAGAAAGGTTATTAAACTACTCAATGATTAAAAGAAAATTAAAAAAAAAGAAAATTAAGAAATTGTCAGAACCTGGTAGACAGATTTTTTTTTTAACAGAACTTTGTTTTAATCTAATTTATTTGTTTTGTTGCATGTTTATGAAAGAAATTAAAAATAAACCATCCAGTGAATGCTGTGCAGCCCACGACCCTCCACAGAGCTGAATTTATTGGCTGGGACAAACCCAGCCTGACTCAAAGTTCACAGAACTCAATGGGGAGACTCAGCACCATCGACAGGATGGAGCTGATCCCAAGCCAGGACAGGAAACTCGGAGGAAACATCAGAGCTACCCCTGTTTGTTGCCTTGAATATTTGTTTAGTGTTTTGGAATTTACTGACTGAAGCTGCGTGGCAGAAGCCTGGCAGCCAGAGCCTTCTGCCAAAGTTGTGTTATTTTGGTTGTATCAGAACTCCTGAAATAAACCCAAAAAGTCCAGAGAGACTTTTGCGTTCGTGCCGCAGCCTCCTTGAACTCAGTCCATCCAAAAGCTCAGGATGAGCCTGGACTGGCAGAGCTGCTGCAGCCCTGGCTGGAAAGGCAATATTGTGCTAAGAACATCATGTTCCTGGTTCTCCTCTCACTCCACATCCATCTCATACCTCTGTAGCCCAGTGGATCCAGTTCTGAATGACTCCAGCTCAGAAAAAGTGGAAAATTCAATAGGTTTGCTTAAAGCCCAAGAAACAATTCCCAAAGTTTGGATTTCTTTATGTGGTCACCATGATTTATTTCCTCTCATTTAAGCACGAACTGAAGGCCTCGTCCATCAATCGACTGGACAGAAGCATCTTGGGTTCCCCATCTCACCAGGGGCGCTTTGTTGGCTAAAACATTCACGAAAACCACACCTTTGGAGCGAAAAAAACAGCTCCAAAGAGATGAGGAGGGACACGAACAAGGAGTTTGTGTCCACGAGGAGGGTTAACACAAACGCTCCCGATTGTTTCTCGTTGTTTATGAATCTCGACCTTCAGAAGAGCTCTGAAATGTGCTGTCTCCTAAAGATGTTCCCCGCCGATATGACACACGCTCTGCATTGTTTCAGTGCTCGCAGGCATTAATATCCCAGAGGCAACCCACCCTTCTCTCAACGGCTGGTGACAGGTCCAATGGCTGAGCAAAAATCAGTTGGAGGAAAGGGAAGTCTTGTCGGAAACGAGATTAATCTTGTAACGAGTGTTCAGCCCTGATAACCCATCTGTGCAGAGAACTGCTTTAACTGGAGAGCAATTAACCTTCACCTGACAAGCTCTGTCCAACCGTTATAAACAACATTAAAGGCACAGGATCCCCCTCGTTTTTCCCCCCTTGACGTAGACTAAACAATCGGATTCTGAATTCCATGAAAACAGCAGAGGTAATGATGCCTCGATGACAAATCGTGGGGAGATTTTTCAAAAGGCGATGCCTGCGTGGAAATAATGTGAAAAATGTCTCTGGCCACCACTTTAGTGAGCTGATCTGATTAGTAAAAAGCAACAGCTCTGAGCACTTCCAAGGGAATACCTGACGCATGAGGAAAGCTGATGTGAGCACGCCAAAGATTAACAATAATAAAAATTTATGTGAGCAGATAAGAGCTGACTAAACCACATCTGAGGAACATTGCTTTTGGGACACAATGTCCAATTCTCCAGCACCCCTGTGAGCCCAAAGCCAAGGGGCAACTTCCTAAAGCTTCTTCACCCATGCCCTTGGCAAAATCACTTGTCAATCAACTTCCTGATTGCAAAACCCTCTGTATTATCTGGGGTTTTGGGTCAGGTGTCCACAGGAGCAGCCCTCCTGTCCCACAGCCAAGAGATCTCCAAGGGTTGTGTTCACCATGGTCTCTGGCAGGGTCTGGGAATCCAAACCCAGCCTCAGACTCCCAGCCTGCAAATCCAGCCTCAGATTCTCAGCCTCAGTAAACCCAACCAGATTCTCAGGCCCCAGATATAAACCACAACACGAATTCAGCAGTCTGAGGGGATAACTGAACGTGGGAGACTCTCCCCTGATGAAAAGGTGGGATAGAAATGAAGCCACAACAGCAAAGGACTTCTCAATTCTGCAGGGAAAGGCCAAGATGTCCATCTCAGTCCTAGTGGCAGAAACCTGGAATGACTCCAAGGGAATCACTGGCAAAACAACACAGAAATTTTGGGCTGAACTCCTGAATAACCTGGGTGAAAGCCTGGCCCCAGTCAAACCACACTGTTGACTTCATTTTGGCCAATTTCACTCCAGGTTTCATAAACCCTCATTTGTCTTGTTCATGTACCTGAAACAAATCACCCTGAAGTTACAATTAGCAATGGAGGTCTTCTGTCTTTATTTCCCTCTGCTCTGAGTTTCTCTTTTCCTCAGCAGAGGCTCAAACACACAGGTTAGCCATGGTTTTATTTCCCAGCACAGAGAGGCAAAACTTCTGTTTCAGTCATTTTGGTTGAATATGTAGAGCACTGTGGATTGCAAAAAATGGCCATGAATATCCAAGATCTCCAGAACTATTTGTTGGAGAAGTCCACCTCAAGTACTAGTGAAATGTGTATTTTACTTGGAAAGAAGGAACGGATTCAGGCAACAAGGAGTTGGAGGGAGAATGCTTGTTTTTCATGTTGACAAAATGGATTTTGAAGCATCCTGATTTCCAGTATTATAAAATGCAGGGGCACTTTTCCTACCAGTGCAGAGAAAAACTCTGATATTTCAATAGTCAAGGAGAACAGGGTTGGTTTGAAATTTATTACACCATCAGATGCATTGTACTGGGGCTTGAGTGTTTAAATAGCAACAGGTAGAGCATTACCTTTGTATGAAACAAGAAGGGCTTAGATCTTTTCAGTGAATTTGATATTAACAGATAGGAAGTTCCTATTGAAAGCATTTCCTGTATTGGTAGTCCCTGATTTTGGCAGCTTATCTGGGTAGGAAATGAACACAGGAAGTATCTGTCTACAGACCCTTTATCATCAAGGTAATTGCTGTGGCAGCATTTTGCTGTTTATCAAGGTAATAAACAGAGAGTCTAAAAAAAGATGTTTTTCAGCTCTGAAGAATGAGGTTTAAAAAAAACCCTCCTGCAGTTATGCAAAACCTTCCACGTAGAATCAACATGCTGCTCCTTGCTGTAATGAGGGATTTGTCAAACAAAGCATTTCCAGCCTCCTGGGAGGTTTTTTCTCCACTTGTGGCACTGTGTCTCTGCTCATCCCTGTTAAATCAGGCAGGTGGCCTTAAAGAGTGCTGCCACTTCCCGAAATCAGGGATCCACCCCTTCCTGCAGGTATTTGCATAAAGCCAGTCCCTGTCATGTGTTGGCAGCACACACCTTTGACTAAGCAAGTCAGCTCCTCTCCCAGGGTGACAAGGTCACGCCAGCCTGGTGACACCACTTCCCACCCACGGCTGGAGACGCACACTGCAAATAAACAGCATTGCAAGGGGAACACATCACATCCTAGGCATTCCTTCCACTCACTATTCCCAAAAGAACATTTCCCTGGTGCACTCTGAGTCCCTCAGCCTAGCCCTTAAAAAGAAAAATCGCTATTACTCATCATTCTTGTTTAACTTTTAATGTTCAATGACATTCTTATGACAAATAAAGGTCAATTTATTCATTTCACTTCGAAGCAAATTCGATAATGGTAATTACCAGAAGTGGTAATCATCATGAAAATTATTTATTCGCTACTAATGTCCCTTTCCTGAAAGAAATGTGCAATCTTTCTCTGTGCATACTAAGTGTTTTTAACCTAAGGATGCATTCCAAGGAGAAAGGTAACATTTGAAATCGGATTTCCCAAAATTCCCTCTGTTCATCATTATAAATTATTTACAGGATTATACAGCCCTTCTAAGGGAGGAGGAATTAATTGAGGGACACAGCATTATCCAACCTCAGGCAGTCTTGGTTACAGCATTTAAAACAACCCCTCCATCCACAAAGACTCATCCATTCTTAAAGGAAAGGGCTGATGCCCTTTTCACAGAAGTGCTTCAAAGTTTTCCTTTCTTTGTTGATGTTTTCAACACAAAAATTTCTTCTCTAGTACACAATATATATATCATATATATATATATATATGTATAGCAAGGATAGCAGGGTGGCTGTATAATTATCTTTCCCAAGAAATTAATTTTTCAAAGATGGATCTGATAAAAATCACATTGTAGTCAATGACAAGGTTTGGCACTGCACTTGGTATTTTATCCGTATCACCCTTATTTTGCTAAAATTGATAATTCAAGTCATACAAAACCAAATTTTCTTTTTTTTAATGATTTTCTAAGTCATTCTCTTGGCCTGATTTAGAAACTTGCATTATAAAGGCTACTTCTTCCTGAGTAAAACAGCATTATATATTTTTATTAAATTATAAAGCGCTGCTTGGAAGATAAATATCTTGTTTTGGCATTCACATTTTGCAAAACTGCTTCTGTGTTTATCTTTCAGCAAGTCATTCTCCAAGAGCACTTGTTTCTTTGAACATTATTTCTGAAAGGCCTTTTGTAGCACGGGGAACTTGCTGAAAAACGTTTTGTTAAGGGATAATGTAGTTCTTGTTCAGGAAAAACAAACAAACCAACAAACTCAGACAGTCAAACATATGCATTTTCCAGCTGCTGTTCCTTGCCTGGGGACTTAATTCTAGAAACCAAAATCCTTGTATTTCACTTCATTTTGGCATATGAAGACACAAACTAAATTGAGTTAAATGGCTGCTGATTAAAAGCAAAAGAAAACAACACAAAAATTCCCCCCTAAAATAACTTCTGCTCATTGCTGCCTTGAAATTGCACATTTGTGTTCAAACAGAAATACTGCTTTACCTGGAAATAATTATAGCTCTGATTCCACTTTATTGGGACAAAACCTTCATGAAATTGGTGGGAAGTTTAGATTAAGGAGTGTAGGATCAGGATAATTTTAAGGCTGTGTTGCTGTTCCTGATTCACCAGAGCTCTCAGGTGTGTGCTCAGCTTTAAAAGTGCAACATCACCAAAGCCAACATTTACATTTTGCATTTTAAGCATTTACAGGTTTAAAGTTAAATATGCCATTGGATCATCTGCTAACTGAGATGAGGGAAAATAAAGAAAAGATAATAATCTTTATAATTGTTCTAATGCAAGGAACAAAAGGACAAATTACTGTATCAGCAATGCTGGACTCAGTGCAGATGCAATCCTCTAAACAAAGCCTTAAACATTTCCATATGCCAAGAACAGACTGATTTCTTAACTCTCTCCAGCTTTCAGAAGCATTTGAGTGGCTACTTGGATTTTCTAAAAGAAAGTAATGCTATAGAGACAAGAACAGAATATGATGACTCAAAAAAATTATCTTGCCCCTATATTCTGCTTTAATCAGTGCATCCACACCCTCAAGCCTCAGAAACCACAAAGATTCTCCTGTCCATTATCAAATACACAGACTTTTTCTCCCAGAAATCATAGATTCCATATGAATGTCACTTCAGAAAATAATAATAAAGAGTGGACGTGAGCATATTTAGGTGTAAGTTAAAGAAATATCCAAAGTATAACCAATAAATCATTATAAACTTACTGAAGAGTTTTACTAAGAATAAGCATAATGGCACTGGCAGGCAAAGAGAGAAACAGAGCAAGGCTTGAACATAGCAAGGAATTAGAATTCTAATTGTACTTTTCTATTTAATGTTCTTTCCTCCACTGTGGGATGGATAATGAGAAAAAACACCAAAATGACCTCCAGGATAACTATTTTTACTTCATCCCAAGGTAACGCTGAAATAATTTTTGCTCCATTCTAATAAAAAAAAAAAGTCAAAATATAAACAAAAGACTGGTGCCTAATTCAGATATGTTCTAAAATTGTTTTTATAGTAATTAGTGTGACTAATAAATATAAATAATTGCATTTATTTGATAGTGCTCAGCTTCAGTGCTCCGCACTTCTGTGTCACCGCAGAGCTGCCAGACACCACCTGAGCCAGAGGGAAACCTGTCAGCACTGAAACCTTCACTCTTAGGAGACTTTTTCCACTTGAAAAAGCACATTTTATCCTTCAAAACACCAAACAACATAACAGAGAGCTCAGCTGAGTGTGCACCAGGTATTGGGTTATGAAATATCAACCCCAAATCCTGGCTGGGGAGGCACCTTTCTGCACCACCTTCCTCTTCTTGGTTTCTTGCGCTGACCTCTTCCCATACAAGGGCAAGGATGGTCCATGGAAAAATCAGGATTAAAATTAAAATTATCCATCCATGTCAGAGCTGGGGAAAAAGGCACTGTTACTTCATCCTTCTCCTCCTCCTGAGGAGAAAGCTCCCACCGCAGCGCTTTCCCCTGCGCACGGAAAAAGGAACGGGGCAGCAGGAGGAGGGGATGGGATGAGGGGAGAGGGATTTCCTTGGAAAACCACGCTCAGGACATCCAACCCAGCCCCCAAAAACTCACAGCAGGGTTTGCCTGCCCAGACCCCAGTGAGCCCCAGTGGAACCAGCCCAATTTCTGCCAAACCCCAGAGTCCCACGGGTCCGTCTGCAGTTCGGTGAGAGGGAAAGGATGAATCACAAACCCTGACTGGAAGGGTCACCTTTGCACGAGTGTGGGTTTTGAGAAGTTCTCTGCCCAGTTATGAACAAGTACAGAACCATTCATATCCTNAATTATATATATATAAAACCGTTTAGCAAGAGCTAAACAAACACCTGCCTGGCTTTCAAACGGAATTTCTTAATTTCAGAAACCTTTCAGTTAAAAGGCTTCTTTATCCACTCCCCATAAAAGAGGAATTGAAAATCTTTGGACTGTCTCAGCCTTGTGTCAGAGCACATTTCCTGCACCTCGAGTACAGAGCACCTGTCATTTCTTTCCAGTTGTTTCACATTTTGCACTTGCATAAATAAAATTCTTGCTACAGCGTGTAAAGGCCTTCCCAGCACCCTGGGCAGCAAAATCCTCAACATTTTGGGTTGCCTGAGACCTCCTGCAAGATTCACACTCCGGATGGAGAGGGAGAATTGCACATTTTTCCACTGTGCTGAGTACATTGCATTACCAGGCTGTATAAAACAGTTTTCCGAGTGTAAGGTAGAGGTCAAATAATAACAATTAGGTATCATTTAACAATCTTCTATCCTATTAAAATTCAGCAAATACAAAACATGAAGTAAATAAATAATAAGGGTTACCTAAAATACAAACAGCATCTGATCTTGTGGTGCCATAATTTTTGGAAATAAATTTCGTATCAATATTCTGATTAAGAGACACAAACCCAGCATTCAAACCTTAGTACACAGCCCTCCTTTTAGCCAAAACTTGACTCCCTGAACCTCAAGGTTTTCATTAAGTGCCTGACATGTTCTGTGTGCTCTGAAATGCACGGCAAAACCGAAGGGAATCCAGTTTCAGGAGCTACTTAGCATTTAATAGCTGCTGGCCAGCAATGCAGAGCAGAGTCAGAGCTATGTCTCTATTGACAGACTCATGAAAACATCAGTAATCACAAAAACAAAAGGTTCATTTGACTTTTTAATCACCCTGCCCTCGGGCAAGACTGTCAGATCCCCAAAACCGTAACAAAAAGCATCAAATGATCTCTAAAATGTAAACACTGGAGCAGAATTGACTGGAAAATCCAACTGCAGCCCTACTTATCCAACAGCAAGGCTGTTCCATATCCTTCATTAAATCTCTGACATAATTAGAAAAGTACAGAAACAGACAATGCCACGAAGAAAACAAATACCTCAATCCTGAACCCGATAATACCTTGATCCCAAACCTGATAATGCAACACCACAGAGCCCTCCCTGCCCGTGCTCTTTATGTAAAATTAGTTTCATTATCACAAAGCGCTTAATTACCGCTACATTCTGCAATTAATCACAGCTATTGCTCTATTGGTAACTGCTGTCCAGAGAAACAAAAACTAGACAGACAGACAGGTTTTTCTAAGTGACACAACCCAAAAAAAACTCAGCAAAGCCATTCTTGAAAAAAAAAAAACTAAAAACCCCAAAACGAACAAACCATGCACCGAGATCAAGTTAGGCACCAAGAAGAGGTTTTTATTGTCCGAAAAAATTAAAACAAAAAAAGAACGCGCCCGTGAGATCTTCCCACCACCCTTAAAATAATATCCAGAAAGGTCCTGAGTTTAAGGTAAGAGTTTCTAGAAAAAGCACATAATTAACACCTGCCCGAACAGAGAGAAACAAGAGCTGGTGCTTCTCCTTCCCGCTCGCTAAAATTTGTGTCCCCATCCGCAAGAGAAACATTTCAAAGTATCCAAAAGTTTAGTGCCCTTAGGAACCCGGTTTTTCCTTGCAGTGCACACCCTCTCCCCTCATGGCAGTCCACAGACACATCCAAGTCGTCCCAGGGATACCTACAAGAAATTTCAGAAGCTCTCACAAAAGGGCTTCGCCTATGCAATCCACACCACTGAACAGTGAATTTAAAAAACCCAATTTTTTTTCCGAGTTTGAAGTTTTTAAGCCTTGCGGATGGTTGGAGTAGGAAAAAGGAAATTTACTAGGCAGTACAAAGGAAATCTTGTTGTCCTCTATTGTGGCAGTGGGGGTGTTGCCCAATTCTAACTTATCTAGGTTGATAAAGGAAACCAAAGAACACGGCGGTGCGAAAAAAATTCCAGCAAAAAAAGGTACCCCCTCCTTACCTTAATAGTGCTTGCCATAATGTGATCAAGGTTATTGATCGCTAATATTTGCTAATAATAATTATTGCTTCGCTCTGACCAGAAAGAAGTTTTGATGAGGTTGTTTAGAGCGGATGAGATTGTGCTAACTCTGGGAAATGAAGTCAGCCAATGGCAGGAAGAGGTTTCTATTGGTCCTGGCCACCGCAGCTCGAAGAAACAGGATATTTGGGAGTGAAGAGATAAGAGTCCTAAAACAATGTTGTTTTTCTTGATGATATGTGACTGAATTTTTTACAAATTTTTTTATTGTTTTTTGGCCTTTTTTTTTTTTTTAAACAAAAAAGCCAATTGCCCGTGGCCGCCCGGGCAGGTGTGATCTGATGTGCAGTAAGTGTGACAGGCCACTTCGAGGCAGGATGCAGATGTCAGATGAAATGGGCCAAATTCTGCTGTGGTTTGATGCAGGCTGTTCACTGGGGAATTGCTGATCCAGGGCCAAAGCCAGGCTGGGTATAAATGGGTGTAACTCCAAATATGTTAATGAGGTCTGGCCCTGTTTCCACCACGTCTATATTTGTGCATTAACCTCATTCCTGCATTCCTGAGCTATTGACACTTTCCAGCCTATCTGATTTAGCACTTTTTTTTTTCCTCAGAGAAGAAGCAAATAGGTCGGGGACAACAATTTCTTTTTGATGTCTCTTTCTTACTGAGGAGAGGAAGTCACAAAAAGACATAAAACTTCAAGAGCAGATGCCTGAATGTCATAAACAGTCTTTAAATCTTCCATGTTCTTCCCTTAATTCACAGCTCTATCCATGAATGGAAGTGAGATGGTTTCACTGGCAGTTCTCTTCCTGGTTAGAGTGTGATGGCCATTTTTTTATTCAGTGTTTTATTTTTATTTGTCCTTTAGGAACACTTGGCAGTCATGGGGCATCCCAGAATTCCCAGCTGTGCAAACAAAACACTGTCCCTGTCCCAGGCCTTTGTGTAAGAGAGCTGAACTTTTAAAAAAAAAAAAATATATATATATATAAGAAAGGCAAAGTGCTTCCACAGTGCCAGCCAGGGTATTCCACTCAGGATCCAGTGCTGCCATAACCCTTTCACACTTAGGAGCCTCACAATGTTCTCATAAAAGATACAATTCCTGGTGTCAAGAGATTCTGAGCTTTCAACTTGAAAAGTTTGAAAATAGAAACCTTAAAAATGGAAGGAAAAATCAGAAAAAGTCAGAATGTAGTAATTTTTTTTTCAAAGCTTGTAATTTTAAAAAGCTGATCCTACTCTAATATAAAGTTTACGATTTCTCACTGTTCCCTATGACAACACTCAACAATGGAGAGGTTGCCTGGATGATAATTCCAGCTGTAGTAAGGGGTCCTGCCCTCTGACCAGGGACTGTGGTACAACAAAAAGAACAAGGAATAGTGAATGGAGCATTATTGCAGCATTATTGAGTGCAAGCAGATGACCTCACCCTCTCCCAACGCCGCCTTCTCCATCTCCTTAGGAAAAAGGAAAAAAAGGAAATGGGAGCGTTGTTCTGTTCTGTAGCTGGTGATGACTGCTGGCATTCAACATGCAGTTATTCCACACAAAGACAGCAGAAAGTCCCTGTTTACTTTTCCCCTCCTATCCTGATCCAAAAAAGGTGAAATTCATTTTCCAGAGGTGCACACAGAGTCCCTCACTCATTTGTCCTGCAGGTGCTGCTCCATCTCCCCCAAAGCAGGGCAGAGCAAAGGCTCATCCACCCTCCCCTGCTCATGGCAATTCCAAATCCCAGGAAATTCTCATTTCCAGGTGTCCCATGGGAACCACAGAGCTGGGAATCCCTGGATGCAACAGTGACAAACAGAACCACTAAGGTGGGAAAGAGCTCCAAGATCATCCAGTCCAATCTTTGGGACACAGGATCAACTCCCTGCACAAGGTCAGCTCGATTTTACAAATCACTTTGAGGAGCTCTGGTTTCTTCCACTGTAAAGGTGAATTTTGGTGGCTTCAGGCACTGCCATGCAGTATTTTATATTCTCCATTTGTTGGTTCAGACAGAAATGCAGCACTGCACTGCTGAAAGTGCTCTTGCAGTCTACATCCTCCTAGTTACAGTGCTCCTGCAGAGTAGGTAACTTTCCTATTTTCATTATGAACAGTATGAAAAGAAAGCAATTTATAGTAATTGTATTTCATGGGGATGTTGATTTCCTCCCTTTTCATCTCCAAACAATGAGCAAGACAGCCAAAAGATTAGAACCTTTCTCTTGAAATTTCAAAGCATTGTATAATGTTTCAGTTGGGTGACTTCCACTCCAGCTAAGCCCCTGATATTTTGCTTTTTCCTCCAATATATTGAGAGGTTGCAAGTATCAGCTCCAGCTCCCTAGTGGAGTGAATCTAACAAATTCATTCACGAGCAGGTTTTAATAATGATTCTTCTCCATCCCACCTCCATATACACAAACCTCCTGTTGGTTTACACAGGGATTTTGGGAGCATAAGGCCCTGCTGAGCTGTATTATTATTATATAAGTTTTACAGAGCCCACAGCCCAGTGAGGATTTTGCCATTTTAAACTGGCACAGGTTCTTTGCCAAAGAATCCAGTGGAGTTTATTTGACTTTCAAACTAATACCCACAGGCAGATTTCTGAGTGCTTACGCTGATGCCGATCCAATTGCAAGTAGAGCCTTGGTATTGTGAGGCAAGGAAAATATTGGGTTATCAAATCACCATCATCCAGTTGCAAAAGAAAAAAGAATACAAATACTTCTACTGGTTTTCTCTTTTCTGATTTTTTTTAAGGTTAAATAGAGAAAAAAATGTTTTCGTTACGTTAGGCAACTCTGTGTTATTGTCTGAAACAACACTCTGAAAAACTTGGTCAACAGCAGAGTAAAAACACGAAAGAAAAGTACTAAAAATCCATACAAGTCACCAAATTCTCCCCTTTAATTTCTCTCTCAAGCTTGTCACCCCTGATTTGTCCTGGCTCCTTTCTGCTGGAATATTCTCCTACCTTCTGCCTGCATCTGGAAACTACGGAGCAGCAGAATTCCGCAGCATGTGTTAACACTGAACATGTGCTCAACTGTCTTGATCAAAGCAGGGGGGGTTGCACATGCTTTAGGGTTACAGCTGTGCTTAAACTCTTTCCTGAACACCCTTAAGCTCTGCTTGAGGTGCTTTCTACCTTTAGGACTCAAGAGTTCCCTCTTTAGATAAGATCTTTCTGAACAGGAGATGATCTATGCTGATCTAAGCCTGCTTAAACTGACAGGGCCATGGACAGACCTGAAGATTTGGTCTGATCATGCAAAAGAAGTGATTAGACTGAGTTCTAAATGAAGAAGATGAAATTCCAAATTAAAAAATTGTTTTCTCACTGCATCCTTTTTAGCATGCACTAGAAATATGCTCTGTATGTGTGAACTCACCTAAACACCTAAAACATGTTTTACGTGTGTTCAGGTGAGAGGGACTGTCACAAAGGCATGGAGGGACAGGACAAGGGGGGATGGCATCAAACTGAGAGTAGGGTTAGATGGGATATTAGGAAAAAATTGCTCCCTGTGAGGGTGGGGAGGGCCTGGTATGATTTCCCAGATTTGCTGTGGCTGCCCCTGGATCCCTGGCAGTGCCCAAGGCCAGGTTGGACATTGAGGCTTGGAGCAACCTGGGACAGTGGAAGGTGTCCCTGCCCCTGGCAGAGGGTTGGAATTAGATCTTTAAGACTCCTTCCAATCCAAACCATTCCATGATTCTATGAAATATGAAGGAAACACACTGCAATATTCCCAGTGTAAATAGATCTGTAATCCTCCTTGCTGTCTGGGAGGTGAAGCAAGAACTCTGCTCTGGGCTGACCAAGAGATCAGAGACACACCCTGCTATGGTAATAATGTGACTTTCAGCCCTTGAATTACACAAAAATCTTCGGGTAAAGAGTTGGAAAACTGGAGACACATACACCTTTATGTTGTGCTTGGTGTGGGTAGATATAGTGCCTGCAGATGTGGGTATTTAAAGAAAAGACAACAGAGAAAAGAAGTGAGTTTTGTTCCTCTTGCCAACCTTCCAGGTAAAAAGAAGGCTGTCCTCTAGGAGAACCAGGCTACGAATAAAAAAAAAAAATAATCAAAATACTGGAATACAATAAAAGAATTTGCTTTGCAGTTTTTGGAAGCAGATTTTAAAAAGTCCAAGCAAATTACTGCTACTTCATGGCACATGAAGACACATTTACAAAGGCCTTAATCCTCTCAAAAAATTTAGCATTTTGCTTAAATGCAGCTCCCAACATCAGTTTGGCCATGCCCAGTTTGGGGTGTGAGGCTCAAGTACCCTCTTACCAAGCCCTTCAGCTGAACTATCTCCCTTTAATTCCCGGTTTTCCACTGGCTCTGAAGAAAACATTAAATCTGCACACAGAGGGATAAAATCTCCCATCACCACAAAGAAAGGTCTCCCAATCAGGCTTTTAACAGTGAAACAAACAGGTGCTCAGGAGAGATCAGAATTCCAGAATGTTCCTGCGGGGCTGCAGGATCAGCAGCTCAGGGATGATGGGCTCTGCTCGCCAGATCCCTGGTCCCCTGACTTGGGGAATATTGTGCCTTTGGGGCTAAACAAAGCATCTTCCTTCCACTCTGATGCAGCACCAGGTGTGAGGGCACAGGACAAACCCCATCCTGGGAAAAACGGGATCCAGCTCTGGGATGGGCTCACACCCACTGACCCATGGCTGGAAACGTGGAGGTCAGCTCAGGAGGAAGGCACTGGGAGTGGAGTTAGGCACTTACATTGCCCAAAATCCAAATACCAGCAGCCCAAAGAGCCACGCAATTAAAACAATTATCACTCCTTGATCACGGGGACAACACAATTCGTATCCCACAAAAAGCATCCTCTCCTCCAGCACTGCTTCCAAGCTTTTGTGCCTGCTTTTGTGCCTCTCATTTCCCTTTTTCCAGCCCAGAGGAGCAGCAGGGAGTGCCTTTCCCTGTCCCCTGCCCTGTGGGCAGCCCTGCGGTCACTAGATGGTGCTCCCTGCCCCTGGAAAGGAGCATCCTCCACACCGGGCCATGAACAGCTCTTTCCCAAGTCAGCACCGACGCCTTTCAGCAAAGAGAACACTTCAATAAAGGGAGATAAAGGAGGTTTTTCCTGCCGCTCTGGTACTCCCCATCAGTTCTGCACTCAGGGCTGGTTGTCCTTAGTGCATTCCCACTTTTGCTTCCCTTCAGCTGCTCCAAACCATTTGGACAATTAATCCCTTCATGACTTTTCCCCCTTTCCTCACCTTCCTTCCTCTCACAAAGAATTCACTCACTGGAAGAGCTGAAAACATGTGAGAGAACCTTTTTTTTTACTTTATTTCATAGAATAACAGCAGTCAATAATGGGTTGTCTTCCCATGGAAAAAGCTTCGCAGAAAAGGAACACTGGAAGTTTTCAAAGTGAAAATCAAAGTACTTCATTTCCCAACTTTTATCTGTGACCCAAGCTACTTAAGATTTTACCAGCCAAAATGGTTTTGGTGGCTACACCACTGTTTGCCCACCTTTCCTGGGGACCAGCTGTAGTCTCTACACAAAACAACCACCACAGAGCTGGGAAATGAAACAGAAGCTCTGTTTAGATGACACTGGAATTATTTTCAACAATCAATGCATGTCTTTCATAACAGGGAAGTGCTGATACTCTTTTGTAGATAGGGTCTTGAATCCCTTTTATCTGGGATTCACTTCATCAGACTTCAAGGATTTTAAATGTAGGTGTCAGAACTACATAGCTCTCCAAGATTTCTGCAGTTCCCAACACAACCATCTTCACAATTTTTTCAGCCTCACCTACAGCTGCTACTTGAAAAACATGAGATGAATTTCACCTTTAAAGTATTTCTCTTCTCCGTCCTACAAAGGGAACCTCTGCTATTCACAGCTCTGCTTACATGAGATGAAATCTCACCTAAACCTTCCTTCCTTTCTTCCTTCATTCCCCACCACTGAAATATCAGCAGTGGTACCACCAAATGGCAAAGCGATGCTGTGTGGATTAATTAATTAATTGATGAATTAAAGTGCACTGAAACTTTCAGCTCAAAGTTGCCACTGATATGAAGACCTATTTGCTTTATGTTTGATGCTAATTTAAAGCTGGTTAAGTGACAATGATAACACAGGACATAAAAAAAAATAAAAACCAAAGCAAAACAAAATGCCAAAACAAAATACTTCAAAAAAAGCAACTTCTCTGCAAAGAAGACAGAAGCAACCCTGAGGGCAAAGGCCAACATTTTTCCTCACTTTCTTCCAAATGTTTCAGATAATTTTGACTGAACTACACAATGGTTTGAAGTGGTCATTGGACAGTGTCCTTCAAAGCCATCCCATCCCTGGATTGATGGCCACTGCACACAGCAAATATGTCTGGAATATTAGATTTCTACCCCGTATTAGTGAGGCTGCTCCAAGATTTTCATCAAGAATGGAACCTATTAAAGTGTCTCTCACTCTCTGCTGTTTGGGACTCTCTTGATATTGTACTTCTTTGTTAGTGGCTGTGAACAAGAAACAGATGTGGAATATCTGTGTTTGAAACTCAGTGACCCTGAAAGACCAGGGCTAATCCAGATCATTCTTAAAAACTGAAATCTGCCACTCTTTGAGCACCTTGAGGTCCATGCCACACTCAGGGGTAACTCATCCCCACCCCAGCAGGCACAAACAGAAACCCTCAGGACTGTGAAACACCTTTGTGCTGATTATGAACTCAGGTGTAGTTTAATATTTGAAAAACTGCAAAATAATGGATTCCCCATCAATCTTTTTTCTCAGTGTCAATCAGCCTTTTCCCACTTAGACAGCTGCCCTCCACCAAAGGGGAATTCTCTATTTTGCCTTAAGAATCAAAAAAGTCATTAGAAGTTAAGCACTTGGGAAGTGTGATGTTACATCTTCTAGGAATATTTCCAAGACCAGGTTGTGTGGTCCAAAAAGGATAAAATTCACACTTTTTCTGTGACTGTCTGATATTTCTGTCTCTCTCTAAGACACACTAATAACATATGCCTTGTGAGGAAAAAAAAAGTTTAAAAATCAGTGTTAACTAACACTGCTTAGTTACATGGTTTTATAACTGTTACAAAATTAAATTTAAAATACTGATCACCTTGGATCTGTAAGGCCTGGTGTCAAATACCAATTATTCCAAACACAAGAAATTCCATGTTAAGTCCTACCTGATCTGATTTCCATATTTCCAAACCTCAGCACATCTAGAGAGAGACATGTCCAACAGCATATAAGAAAATGAGATTATTATCTTTAAAGTACTACAGTGAAATCAAAGGACTTGGCAACGATAAAACAAAGTATTTTCTCCTGGGGACCACTCATTTACTTTAATGGAAGAAAACTGTGGGCATTTAGAACAAGAACACTGAATAGAGTTAATTGCCAAGTTAAATCCAGCTCAGAGTTTTACTGAACTGGGATTTGTCATGATCATCACAACCTTTTTGCCCATAGCTAAAGCACTTCATAGGTCACAGAGTGTTTTAAGAAATAAAGGTAGAATAAGAATATTGTATTAAGAAATAAATATATATAAAGGAAATAAAGACCATGTCCTGCTTGCACCAACATGAATGGCAAAACTGCTTTTGTTCCAATGGGAGGAAAGTTTCAACCCACTGGGAATTCAACAAAATGACACAACATCACAGTTTTCTGCAAACTGGAAATTCTGAGTTTCAGAGGGCTCCAAGCTGATCATGTTACAAGGCACAAAAAGTCCTGCCCAGTAACACAAAATGAGCAGGAGTGGAAACAGGGAGGGAACCAATAATTGATAGGATTTAATGCACGATTTAAGGCTGGGGAAAGAATCTCTAAAGCCTTCTCCTACTGTGAGAGGCTTGCCAGACATGTGAAAAGCTTGCTCCAACATGTATGTTGAATTACCTTGGTGGCCCATGACTCTCCCAACAACCACTCACAATTAGCTGGGATCCAGTAGAACAGGAATTAAATTCTGGATGCACCATTATTCCATGGAATGGTGGGGGCACTTATTCTGACAGGATCTGGGTCTTGGACCTGGACCTAGAAAAAGCCAAACTTTTTATAGCAAGGTGTGTCTGCATCTCTATTTTCAACTGAAAGGTGGATTTTTAAATTGGAGCTGACTTTGTATCAGTTGATTTTAGTCACTCCAGATTTAGCCCAGAATTTCTCACAGTGGAGGATGGTGACTGCTCTACACAAGATGCTCCTGGTTAAAACATTTGGATCTAAATTCCTACTGCATTTCCCCAAAAGGAGCAGCAGAAATCTGGACAGGATCTCCTTGAGGAAAGCCTGTCCCAGACTGTCCCTCCAGTCAGATTTCAGGATCTTGACAGAGGGGTGATCCTCTTTTCTCCCATGAAGTTGTAACCAGCATCCCACACACAATTCTGTGTTAACAATCAAGACATGAGGAAAGGCTGGGATTGTTCAGCCTGGAGAGGAGAAGCTTTGGGCTGAGCTCAGTGTGGCCTTGCAGGGCCTGAAGGTGCCCCAGGAAAGATGGAGAGAGACAATTGCCAAGGGCTGCAGGGACAGGACACAGGGAATGTGGATGAGGGCAGGGATGGATGGGATTTTGGGCAGGAATTGTTCCTTGAGAGGTTGGTGAAGCCCTGGCAGAGGTTTCACAGAGAAGCTGTGGCTGCCCCTGGATCCCTGGCAGTGCCCAAGGATGTCCAGGTTGGACACTGGGGCTTGGAGCAGCCTGGGACAGTGGAAGGTGTCCCTACCCATGGCAGCGGTGACACTGGATGGGCTTTAAGGTCCCTTCCAACCCAACCCATTTTGGTTTGTAAGTGGCAAATAGGTTATGATGGGAGGGCAGAAAAAATGCTATCCATGCCACTGTCGTTTTGTTTTTATGGTCTGTCATTTAAAAAAAAAGGGAAAAAGAGAAAGAGAACAGGAAAGAAAAAGTAGAAAAAATTTCCTTAAAGTAACCAAGATTTATGTTTGAGGTAAGTGTTAATATTTCATTGCTTTTCAGTTCCTAGGTTCACTGCTGGTACCTGTGATGTGTCACTTGGTGACCGTAACCACTGGATTTCTTTTTAATGATATCATTTTGGGTTTGTAAATAACACCACAGACATAACTTCAGTCCTGCAAAGACTCACAGCTGCCTTATCTTTACACAACTGAACACTACATTCTCACTGAGTTCAGTGAAAACTACATAAAATATATGGAACAAATTTATGGATGTGGTTTCACAGGATTGGGACTTTTAATTTTCACTTTTTATGAGATGTTTCATTGTAGCTGTAACTAAGCCTGGGTGTGTTCCTTTACAGCCCACAGGCACTAATGATTGAAGCAAACCAGTTTGGATGTCCAGTGTGAGTCAGTCACCTGTGAGATTTATCAGTGCCATCAGAGTTTTAGGTGGAAAAAGTTTAGCAGGTGGAAAAAAATGCAGAAAAATTTCAGAAAACCTGGACTTCCTGCCTGATGTGAAATATTGACCTTCCACCCTGAGCTGCTGACAGCACTGATGGTGCCAGGACTGCCTCAGGAGTTTCTCAACCTATTTTGCCAACTAAACACAGGTATTTAGTGTGGCCAGGTGGTTGAACACCTGAGCACTCAAACACAGAATTCCTACCCCTCCAAGGTTCCAAACTTCCCAAGACCTCTCACCATCTGCATCACTTCCATCACAGCTCAGTGAAACCGTATTTATTTATGGGCAATGCAGGGTTTTTGCCAAAGAATGTGGTTCTGGGGACAGCTGAAGACATTTGTTAGCTCAGGACAAACTTGCTGGGTCGTTTTGGCCTGAACAAGAACAGCAGCAGGCTCTGAAAACAGCAGGCATTCCCTTGAGCTGGTGTTTTTACGTGGTTTCCACACTCGGTTTTCAGGGCACTCATGAAAGCAAAGGAAGGAAAGAGGATGATTCTCAACGTTTTCAAGGAGGGAATCCCCAAACCTCTGCCCACACTAGCCCAGGACATGCTCAGGCTCAGCACTGGCATCATCTCCATCCCTGAACTTCCAACACAGCAGTGCCAGGAGAAGATTCACCATCAGAGCTCAACCTCCCACCAGCTCCTTAATTCTCCTGTGAGAAGCGGGACAGAAGGAATTACAAACACCCGAACTACAATGTGACACCTTGTCAGACACTTTCCTGAATCAGAACTTTCAATCCCAAACTCACCCTGGGTCCTGCACATCAGCAGGTCTGGGGAAGCTTTGTTTGCCATTGGAATATCAACAGCACACAGGAATAAAGTTATAAAAGGAGTGCATTTCTCTCCAAGTTGTGTTTGTGCTTTGTTCAAGCCAAGCATGTGCAGAACCAAAGCACCTGCCAACATCACAAGGAGGATCCAAGCAAGTCCATGGAGACCCTGCCAGCCACACAGCTCTCTCCACGAGGAAAGAATTTGGAATGCATTGTTTGACACAGAACCATAGAACTGCAGAGTCAAAAATCAGTCAGTGGTTCTCATCAACTGCCAAAAATTGGGGTATTTTTCTGGCTTGAGCTTCTAATAGAAATGTAAAAAATGCAAAAAAAGTTACAGCAAGGCTGATGTTACTCAGCTGTCATTCCAGAAATTGTTCTTTAAAGAAAAAAATTGCAGGGGATAACAAATAAAATGATATGAGTTAGTTCAAGTAAGGTTGGAAAACAGATTGCTTTTTCAAGCTTCTTATACCAAACCACAGAACTCTGTGCACCATGAATATCCAAAATCATATGTGATTTATGCTATTTATTTAAAGATTTATGTTATTAATTTAAAGACTGTACAAAAGAATTCAAAACAATCGACTCTGCAATTACAAAGATGATTTTTGTGTGTTCAGCTCTTACCAAAATGTTCAGCTGCTAAAGGTGGAGGGATTTTCTCATACAGGTCAATTTTCTTACTGAGTGGGGTGCCTGTTTTCCTACAGTTTTTAAAATTTTATTTATTTATGTATTTATGTTATGTATTTATTTTAAGTTACACAACCATTTTTAAGCACCTACAGATTAAAACTGATCCCATGCATTAAAGTACCTTATGGAAATGATACACATAAATTCATGCTCGTATTTCAGGCTTCAATCTCATGGTGATTCCCTGGGAAAGACATGGAAAGAGCCTCTTTCCCCTAATATTTAGAATATCCAAGGAAGGGAATGCAGGGTGACAAAGATCTTCATGCAGTGGGTAAATCAGGCTGCACAAAGCAGATCATGAGGGATGGGGCTTGACTGGGGGATGGTTTCTGAGGAGAACTGCTGACCAACGATATCAAAGCAGCAGACTGAAAGTGAAGGAAACTTGTGGTTTCTTTATGACTCGGAGATGAATTCTTTCATCAGATTAACCACTTCTGAGAGCATCCGGCGTGTCTGACACACCCGAGGGGCAGCCAGGGCCTATTCTGAGGCACTGCATGCAGGGCTGACTCAGGAGAACATCCTCATTCAGGAAGGACATTTAATTTTAGATTTCACTCCAAGCAGATGCTCCAAGCCCCATTACACTTGGTGAATTTTAAGCTTATCCTCCAAGTTAAGCACGGGCTCTGGCTGCTTCCTGAATCCAAGATCGGTGGGCAAATGCAGGTGGAAATATATGGAACTGCAGGAATCAGTGGAAGAAACAAAACGCTCAGATGGGAGGCTAATCAAATGTTAATTATTAAACAGAAAGTTTCCAGAAAACCAGGAGCAGGACTGGCAGAAAAGTGATCTCCCACCCAAGGTCCTGGGGCACCTCTCCAGGTCCAGCCCTGGGAGAATTACAGCTGGGGGTGAGGAAAAAAGAAAAATCCATCTCTGTTTCATAATAGTCAGGATTATAAATTAGAACTTTTTTTTCTGGCAAATGCTCAAATTCAATGCAGGCTTGGACACAGAATCAAAGAATCTTTAAGGCTGGGAAAAATCTCCAAGATCAAGTTCAACCTTTGACTGAATACCACTTTATCAGATGAACCACAGCACTGAGTTCTCCAAAACTCTGAACCTCAAGTGAGCAAGTGCATGTAAGGCAGAAGAAAACTCCAAACACTCCAGATCTGGTGACCAATGGCAGAGCTGGAAATTCAGTCAGTCAGGTAAGAAGACAAATTCACAAAAGAACTGGATATGAAAACAGGAATTAGTCATTGGGGAATTAGTAATTAGAGAATGGCCTTAAGATGAAGGAGGCCAGGGTTAAATGGAATTTTGGGCAGGAATTGTTCCCTGGGAGGGTGGGGAGGCCCTGGCACAGGGTGCCCAGGTGAGCACAAAAGCAAAGTTTATCCTCCACCAGCTCCACACAGGAGCTGTTTTGGAACCTCTGCCTTTTGGTAAAATTTGTGATGGCTTTGTAATCCAACCTAATAATAGGCAATCTAATATTCTACAAGGTGCTGGTCTCCTTGTGAGACTCAACTTTTATTAACATCAACCGCTCGGAAGGATGTCCCACGTTGTTCTCAGCTGCAGTGGCTTCCCACAGCTTTGCTTCATGGAATAATTACAAAGTGCAAAGATGTTTGTCAGGATAAGTTGATGCTATTTTTCATCAAGTGAAATCAATTCAGAAAATAATTAAGAAATGGTCACACTGTTCTTCTCCAAGCAAACAGGAAAATGTCTCTAGTCTGCCCTGCAATTAGCTGAGGGAAATCAGTTTTGAGGGGTTTTGGAGAAACACAACAGGATTCTCTGCAAAGTATGGAAACTGGTGGTGAGAAAAATTATTCAGGGAAATAATAATGGAAATGCCTAAAATTGATTTTAAAGGATTTGCTGGTGGGAAAGAATATTTCTGTGCTGGCACAAGGATACAAACATTTGTGAAAAAACTTAGGGCAAAGTTAATGGAGGAGAGCTCCGAGTAAATGTTTTGAAGAAAACACTGTTGGAGGAGGCAGCTTTTTGTATTACAATCTCCATTTCATTCAACCTCCACGAAAGGTCATTGATTTAATCAAAAGCTTTTTTTTTCCCCCCCTTTGGTCAGACTCCCAAATGCACATACCATCAAGATCTGGTGCACAGAAATAATTTGAAGCAAATCTTCTAAAAAAGGTTTTGAAGATGCCTGCCAGTAGAACATTGTGCCTCACAGCTATAATATCAGAAAAAAAAAAGCCATTCAATTTAAATTAATATATTTGGCCAGACAGCTATATTAAAATTCTTGTTGTTTTTTCAGTTATAATGGTAGCCTGTGGTATGACTAGCCCTCCTCAAAAATCTGGGTAGTTATTGCCTTTCTCTTGCCTAGGGTGCATCACATGTTTTCGATTTGGACGATCCGCGTTGCGCTACCTCATTAAAACAAACATTTATGCAAAACAAAAGGCCGAGTATCACAGGGCAGGGCTCAGCTTTGAAGGCTGCAGCCTTCCCTGAGCATCTTTCAAAAGAGGAGCTTCCGCTGGGCTGGCTCTGTTTGTGCTGAACGTTTGTGGATGGTGTCGGACACGCGCGGTGCCCCCCGAACGGGGAGGCTTCAAAAACGATGCTGGGAGCAGCTCTGGAGCAGGGAATTGGTTTTGGGGGGAATGGAGAGGTCGGGGTTTCTCTCCTGTCCCCTCTCGGAGTGGCTGCTGTGCCCTGAGGAGCTGGAGGTGCTGGACAGCTCCGCTTCTCCAGGGTCACCGCCCCGGGACAACCCTGCCCTCCCCTCCCTGAGGCCTCCTGCCCCTGCAGGTGGGAAAAACCCAGGGAAAAACCAAAAAAACAAACCCGGAGTATCTGTGCAGGGAATTAGGAGGGTGTGTTCTGTAGGAATTGTGTTTCCTGGGTCGTGTGCAGCGACTGCTTTCAGCTAAGGTTGTTTTTGCCCTTTATAATGTCTGGTTCCCTTGCACCAGAGGAGGAAACTTCTTCACTCCAAATAAAAGGACATTGACTCCCTCACTTCAAAAAAAAGGACACTGAGAGGCTGGAGTGTGTGCAGAGATGGGAATGGAGATGGAAAAGGGGCTGGAAGTCAAACACAAGTCTGAGGAGGAGAGGCTGAAGGCGCTGTGAGGGTTCATCCTGGAGAAAAGGAGGCTCAGGGGGGACCTCACTGCTCCCTGCAACTCCCTGACAGGAGCGGAAGGGAGAGAGGGTCAGTAAAAGTGAAAAAATGAGAGGAAATGGCCTCAAATTGCACCAGGAGAGGCTCAGGTTGAAGACTGGGAAAGAAAAACTCCTGGCAGAGTGGTGAGGCCTTGGAATGAGCTGCCCAGGGAGGTTTGGAGTCGCTGTCTCTGGGAGTGCTCAGGATTCATCTGGATGTGGCCCTTGGGGACAGGCTTTGGGGTGATGCTGGTGGCACTGGGGTGGCACTGGGTGACCCTGANNNNATATATATATATATAAATAGTTTAAATGCAGACATTACAGATGTCTGAAGTCAGGTGAAATGGACCCTAACAAATAAAAACCCTAAGATTTTCTTAAACCCTACATTTTCTTTAAAAAAGCAAACAAAAAACCCCCAAACAAAGAACCTCAAGTGCCAAGGTTAATGCTTCTCAGCCAAACCTCCCAAGCTGTTTACATGCCAAACTACAACTCTACTAATTTAACAAAGTTTACACATGGTGGATTTTGGAAGGTCATAAGGATGTTACAGACCCTCGGTGATGATCCTGGTTTTCTATAATGTATTCCTCACATTACTGCTTTATCATTATGTGTCAAAATACATTAATTAATGCAGGCAAATATTTGCATCATTATAATAAAATATTTACTGTTTGGCATTTCTGACACTCCACAAGCTCATTTTTAATCACTTATCTTCGGAAGTCAATAAACACTGCTAGTAAAAATTCAGGAGAAATTTTTACAAACTCCCTCAAAATATAGCACAATTAGTGACTGTAGTTATAACTCAATACAGAAAAGGAATTACCAGCCTGTGTGCTACCACAATCTTCCAAAATAAGTATGGCCAATCCATATATTCAACAGTAGTAAAAAAGTAAATATTTTTAGGTTTAGATGTGGCACATTTTGAAGTGACTGACATGAAATTATGGCAAGGCTGCGATGTTTGGGAGGCTGAGGATACAAGGGACTTTTCACTGAGTATTTTTTTGTGGGAGTCCTGCACAGAAGGATGATTCCAGAGGAAAACGAGCCCTGCTGGATTTGTTTCTGACCCTGCAGCTTGAACAGTTTCAATCCTCCATTAACAAAATCTACCACAGGAAATGCAGGGAGCTGACCAGTTTTTTAAATCAACTCAGTGAATTCAGGCTGGAGTTTGCTCAAGCTATGAATGGATTGATGCAATGGGTGAATTAGTTCAAAATAATATCTGTACAAATATGCAGAAAAGAACTCCATGTTCATGGAAAACCATGGAAAAATAAAAGGGTTTGTCAAAATATATTCAAACACTTGGCCTTAAGAGTTCTATTCATGAGTTTATCTTGTCATCTCCCTCTGGATGACCCTACTATCTCCTTTATTTTTTAACAGACTAATTATGCTTAGAAGTGAGTATTTAATTTCCTTTTACAAAGCTAGCAACTGGACTTTTTAAAAAATGCATGCTATTATCTACCCTTGAAGCCTGCCAAAATAAAATAGCAAGGAGTGATACAGTTCATAACCAATAGAAATATATACAGAGAGCTAAAAAAAAGAGGGTGAGGGTTAAATCCTGTCTCTGTTAAAGCCAGGGGAGTTTCATCACTGTCTTCCTCAGAGCCTGCACTTCATCCCAGCTACTCATAACACTTTTCATATTCGATAGGGGACAATTTAAAGTGATAAATAGCAGCCAAATTGCACGTGTGTGTGAGGAGGGGGAGATTTCAAAACAGCCTCAGTGTCGAAACTAAACTACTTCTGTCAGTTTGGAGGTTTTTTGGCCTACCAGGCTAAAGCTGAGTTTAAGCAGGGGAAATATTTCTGCTTATGCTGGTTTTCTGGAAGCTCCAGGCTGCTCAGACTGGCTCCTTCTGGAGTCACCTCCTCAGATGTGAAGTTCAGGCTTGCCCAGATTTCAAAAGGGGCCACCAACCTTCACTCAGAAAATGAAGTTATTTCTATTAGTGTGTCTACATATCAGTTTAAGATCTAATTTCAGGCAGAAAAAGAGTTCTCACAACTCTAAAAAAAATGATGCTATTTCCTCATTTTCTGTTGGAAAAACCTTCTTCTGCAAAGTCCTGAACCAGAAGCCACATTCACAGTGTTTGCAGCTCTGCCCATCCCAAACGTGCTGCAAAATTTCACCTTTGAAACTTGGTACCCTCTGATGCTGAACCAACCATCATCATCATCACCACCATCATCATCATCAAGGGGGAAAGAGGCTTTCAGAACCATCCACTCCCACCTTTCAAGGTAATTCTCCTACATTACTTCAATTTTATTCCCTTCAGAGAGCAGGACTCTTCAAAGCAGGGAAGTTTAATATCTTTGTATTGCTTTCCTGACCGTGGGTTCAGCAACAGGTACCTTTGAAACAGCAATTTCATATCCTCAGTTTCTTTAAAGGATTTATAATTTTTTGCTTCTTAGACAAAAAAAAAAACAAAAACCCAAAAGCCAAACTTTACAGATATTTCTTAAAGAGTTTTGCTTTCAAATATAAATACACAGACTGGATAAGAAAACATGTTTATGCTTTGGAGTCAAGCAGCCAATGGACTGTTAGAGGATGGATTTCTACTGACTTGCTACCTGAAAATCAAAGTCATCAAAATGCAGACTGACAGCAATGAAAGTTACATAATTCCAGATTCTTTCCTTTCTTTAAAGCACCTCTCCCTTCAAAAAATATTTCCTCTGCTCCCGTCAAGTGAAATATTTCAGGAAACTCCCTCACAGCTTATCTCTGGAAGAGGCAGGAATTTGATGTGTGGTGGGTTCTGCCCACACGTGTGAAGCTGATCCTTGTCTCCCACATCCAAGGCAATTTTTAGCCAAAATAGTTTGCTGGCCCAGAGGGAATGATGGTTTCAAGTTAGAGCCACATGCAGAGCAAGACAGAGGGAAGAGATGCTGCCCCCCTGTCAAGCCTCTCAGATGTCTGGCTCTAAAAATACTTTTCCTGTGTCTGCCATGCCAAAAACAGGAATATTAACAGTGCTGCTGTTACAGCCAGCACTTCTAAAACTGCCTTCTCGTTAAAGTCTCTCATCCAAAACAATTTAAATGCTCTGTATCGAAACCACATGAAAGTCTGCAGCAGTGGGGACCAGCGTTATCTGAGCCTCACCCAGCCTGCTTTGCTCATCAGGATCACAAGCAGGAACTAGTAAAGCATCTGAAATCATGGGCCCACTGTCCAGTTTCCTGGAAAAATGCTGTCAGCCACACACTCTCTCTCACACAGCTCCACCCAGGCAGTCACAGCCCTCATTTTTATCATGTTTTTGCAGAAAAGCCCAGCTGACGCTGTGGGAAGTCCTGCATTACCAGATCCCAGTGTTCCTATTAAACCTGTCTTGGACAGCCTCTACTTAAAGTGTGTACCCATAAGATCAGGAGAATTTGCACCCTTTAAAGACAAAGTTCATCATTCTGGAGCTGCTGGTTCATTTCTGCAGTTTGAGATTTCCCTCATCTGTCAAGGGCAGAGGATGCCAGGCCTGGCCCTATAGCTCTGACTCAAACATCCCACAGGTTTGAAGAGGGGCATGAAAAGAGAAATTCATATCAGAAACTTTCACAAAGGAAAATCACTGATTTGATTTGTCTTAAATGGTGTCAGGAAGCTTTGATCTCTAGCATTGGGCATCCAATGGGGTGTCAGAGGATGCACCAGGCTCTTCTCAGTGGTGCCAAGCAATGGGACAAAAGGGACAGGCAGGGACCGATGCCCAGGAGGTTCCCCCTGCCCAGGAGGCAGAACTTCTGCTCTGGGCTGTGCCTCAGTCCTGAACAGATTGTCCAGAGGGGCTGTGGAGTCTCCTCCCTGGGGATATTCCAGAGTTACCTGGACACACTCCTGTGCCCTGTGCTCTGGGATGGCCCTGCTGGAGCAGGGAGGTGGCACCAGTGACCCACTGTGGTCCCTTCACCCAGCCTGACCCATCCTGTGATTTTGTATTGTTTACATCAGAAATTTTCCTGGTGTTTCTTTGTTTTTAACTTCTGCATCCATGTGGCAGCTCTTCACCTGAAAAATTCATCCTCCTAAAGGATGCACGAAGTGGGAAAATACTTCTGCCTCCTTTGCTGGCCCGGTGCCATCTCCCCACTGCACAGCAGGTGACTGAAGCAGAGGGACACCTCAGGGTGGAACAGGCAACTGGTAGAGATGTGAATCTGTCTGAAGATCAACAAACGAGGAGAGGAGAGAGGCTGAGGGCACTTGGTGTGCCCAGCTGGAGCAGAGGACACTGAGGTCACAGCTCCTTGGGACAGCTCCAATCTCTGCTCTGGGACAGGGACAGCACCCAGGGAGTGGCTGGAGCTGGGCCAGGGGAGGTTTAGGGGGATATTTAGGGCAAGGTTCTTCCCCCAGAGGGTGCTGGGCACTGCCCAGGCTCCCCAGGGAATGGGCACGGCCCCGAGGCTGCCAGAGCTCCAGGAGCGTTCGGACAGCGCTGCCAGGGATGCCCAGGCTGGGATTGTTGGGGGGGCTGGGCAGGGATAGGATGATCTTTTTCCTTTCACCTCAGAATATTCTATATTTCTGTGAAACAGACCACCTGGGTTGTTACCTCCACGTGGTGCTGGCTATAAGGATAAGCCAAAAACAAAGCTGGTTTTTCTTCCCCTCATGCTGAAGTGGGAAGGGTGAGGAGCCTGCCCTGGCTGCAGTTTATTCATACCTTGTTTATCCATACTGAGGGCCTGGCCTCCTGTGACCAAAGTCATCACAAATACCAACAATTTGCAGAGTGGCCCCAGTTTTTCAGACGTGCTGCAGACTTTTCCAGAGGCTGCAGGGACATGGCAACCATTTCCTCTGAGGGGCTGCCACATCTGCCCCCAGCTCCACTTCAGCCATGAGTGAAGGGACTCCTATAAAAATTGTCTGAATAGCACTCAGGGATTGCTTCAGGATAAAAGCTGCAGTTCCTCATCATATGGTGCAAGGAATAATGTACCTGCTGGTCAGGAAAAGCTAAAATCTGCCATAGGCACAGGGATCCTAGCTAGGAATGATGCCATCAGCCTTGGCTGAAGGGTTGTGCATTTATTTCTATTTTAAAGGACATCTTTGCAGCACAGAGAAAAAATAAAGCTGAAATGATTTAATTTTTAGGCAGATCCAGGGAGACAGAAAGTATTAAAACAAAACATTTCATTGAGCTCCCGAAGAGATAGGATTAAATACATTTTTTAAGTTATACGTAATTCTGCAAGTACGGGTGAAAGGAAAATTAACATACAGAAGGGAATCATGAAACTTTAAAAATTCACAGTCCCATGAGAGACTTTTGCCCTCCTATCTCACATAGAAAGCTCCCGAAAAAAATAAAAGTAGCAATTTGTAAATCCAAAGTGTTAATCCATGCACCTCTGACATCTTTAACTGGGTGCTAAAATTACCCGAGACAGCAGTTTGAAACATATTTGGTAGAATTTTTATTCCATCTGATCCACGGTTATAAAAGTGGCATGTGAATTTTATTTTAAGGGAACTCTTCAAGCCTGTGAATGCACCTTTCCACTACAGAATCAAGAAGCAGCAACATATGCAAATCCTTTAGAGAGATTATCTTCACCTTACCTTAGCTGCCCCAAAAAATTGACATCTAGATTAAAATTGTTACCTAGGCTCCTCTGAAACCTATTTTAAAATAGATCAATTTCCCTCAGAATATGCCAATATTCCCGTGAGTTCTGAAGACAGGTTCAGCTCTCAGAGTCAGGGGAGATGGATCTTGATCCTAAAGACATAAAGTCTCTTTTCAGTGGTGTCCAGTGACATGACAAGGAGCAGTGGCCACAAACTGAAACACAAGAAGTTACACCTCCGTGTGAGGAAAAATTTCTTTCCATGGAGGGGGCAGAGCACTGGAACAGCTGCTCAGGGAGGGTGTGGAAGTCATTCCAAACCCACCCAGACACTTTCCTGTGTCACCTGCTCCAGGTGACCCTGCCTGGGCAGGGGGTTGGAGTGGATGATCTCCAGAGATCCTTTCCAACCTCAAAAAATTTGGGATTCTGCCACAGTAATGGCATGGAATTCAGAGGATTTCATAGGCCTTATCTGCAGAAATAATCAGAGATGGGAAAGCAGAAACATCCTACAAAGCACAGAGTCAGCCCCTGCAGCTCCTGATCTCAAGGAACTCATGGCACACACTGGGATCTCACTGACCCAACTGAGAAATCAACTTGGCTCCCTCTGCTTGAACTGATACTGATGGAAACTCTGAATGAAGCACGTGGGCACTGTTTCATGCAGCTCCCCAAGTGCAGATATATCTGAGAGCTGAGGAAGCTGTAAATAGGAATTGGGTCATCCACATCACCAGTTTAAATCCAGCTCAGCAGACAGGTGCTTATTTATTGCTGGTTTTAGTCCAGGCACCAGAAAACAAGACATTGTCCACACCTCGGGTCACACCCATGCCTTGGCAGCCTCCTCTGGAAAGGAAAAGGCTTCCTCGAGGGACAGAGATCAAATGATTCTCTCATCTTGCAGTGAATGTCAGAGGCTGTGCCCGAAGGCAGCGATGTGATGGAAATGATGCTCACACGGATTCCTCCCCCTCCAAACTGTTCTCCTGGGCCAAAGGGATCATCAGTGCCCAGTTCACCTGCAAATGCTGGCAGGGAACCTGAGTAGAAACTTCACAGACCAATACAACACCTTACAGCTGACCCCAAGGCTCCCTCAAAGCATTTTTCCAAGGACACCACTTGACTGTATGGCCAGAGACCTTTACTGTCACAGTCACTGAACAAGTGACATTTCCTTGGCCAGGAGAGACTTTTAGAGTGGATTCCTAATACATCACTGACCACCAACTCTTCTGTGTTCCATTTTAATATTTAATTTCTTTTTTTCTGGAATCCCTCAACAAGGGCTGCTCAGCCTGGAGAGGGACACAGCTGAGAGGGGCCCTCAGCCCTGCCTGGCTGATTCTGTGTGATTCTATGTGATTCTGTGTGATTCTAATACAAATCAAACACCAAATATTTTTACTCCATCACAGCAGCTCCAAAAGCTGATTATGGTATTAATTACCATGCCTGCCATTTGTCAGCCACTGCACCACATGGATCAGTGCCTGGCTCATACAGAATACAAGCGTACCACGAGCTCAGGACTTGGTGCAGAAAAACTTTTAAGAAGGTTATCAAAGAGAAATGGTTGTCATAGGATGCAGGTTTGTATTTCACTATAAATTAGAACCTGATAAGCAAAGAGCCAGAGACCAGTTTTCAGCATGGGAGAAGATTAATGCAGTGTCTCCAAAGTGCTTTTCAGTGTATTTAATTGCAGTGATAGTTATTCAATGGCACAGATTTTTTTCATACATTACTTTTTCAGATGGATTTGTCACAGTGCTTTCTGCTTGGCTTGGTGAAACATTCTGTACTTCCTTCAGTTTGTCCTGAATTACCTAAAAAATACATGACCATGGATATCATCTCCAATCTGATTGGGGTCTTGCTTCCTGTTTTCCACCTCATTACCAAATGGATTAAACAACGACAGATTTCAGATGTGATTTGAGGCACCCTGCTACTGATCTTGAGTGCCAGCCTGAAAAATTAGTCTTGACTATTTTTTTCATGGTTTTTCCTTGTTATTTTTTCTTGTTTCTTTCCTATCCATTTTTAATGGCTGATCGAATGTCACTTTTTCCTTTGACAAGAAAGCTTTTCGAGCTGCTTTTTTAAAAAATAAATCCGTTCTTTCAAACCTGCTTTTTTTTTTTTTGGTGCGATCTAAAATATGTGCTACAACAAAGACTTCCAATTTTCCTTTGGAAAATACGTCCCACTTCATATGGTTGATGGAGGAGGTGTATTTATAACTCTGCCATTGTTTATTATTGCGACTGGGTAGGTGTTATTTTTGCCCTGCAGTAAGGCTTGGAGGTGCTTCCCAGCTCTGCTCTCATGTTTGTTTTTAAAACTAAGTACAAAGACTGTCACTCTTAAGTTCCCCACTTCCCCTGAGCCCATACATTTGTGTTGTGAGCAGCTCAGGCACTTCATTCTTCAGGCCTTTCAAAACTCCTGGATTAATACCATTAGGTCTGGGTAACTTATTGCTATTTAATTTATCAGTTTGTTACAGCACCTCTCTGTTGATCCTGGCAACAGAAGCAAAATGCTTTAAGGGTGCCTCAGGAGCAGATATCTAAAGAAAGTCACACACACATCCCTAAAAAAAGTCCTCCCTCCAGCAGCCAGAATTGGAGATTAGAGGCTGGTTCGTGGATGTGAGCCACACCAAACCAAACAGGGGATCCAAATAACTTGGGCCTTTCTGCTGCCGAACGCACGGTACCACGTCAAGGCTCTTTATAATTAGCACAATCCATAACAGATTTGTTTTTTCTCCCAAGTAGTAAACATTCTCATGCTTTACTCAGCTGAGGTGGCTGCTGCTCTGCTCCCAGCTGTGTGTGTGTGCAGGCACACGTATCCCAGAGACTGAGCACAGCGTGCTACAGCTGAGACACAAACCTGAGCCACAGCGCAGAATCACGGAATCACAGAATCATTCAGGTTGGGAAAGACCTCCAAAATCATCAAGCCCAACCTGTGATTGATCCCCATCTTGGGGGTGCCTTCTCCAGATGTTCCTTNTGGACACACAGTTCCTCAGCCAGCCCAGGTGCCAGTGGCCTCTTGCCCACCTGGGCACCCCTGGGCTCGTGTCCAACCCCTGGCACCAGCACCCCCCAGGTCCAAACCCTGTTCCAGAAGAACTCTTGGTGACACAATCACCATCACTAAGGGGGTATCATCCCAAAAGCACCCACGCTGATTAATTCAGCCCCAAAGTGTGGGCTCAGTGCTGCTGGCCACGTGTGCCCCATCCTTGCCCCAAAACTGTGGCAATAAGAACAAACTGAGGAACTGGCCAGGCCTGGACACCTCTGTTTACACAAAGCAGCCTGGAGACAGACAAACCAGGGAGGGAGCTGACCTGGCAGCAGCCCCTCAGCCCTCTCCCCCCATCCCAGCATCATTAGGGCTGCAATGGGATCCATGTGTGACTGCCCCACACATGCACGGCACTTCCTGCACTCCCAGCCCTGAATGCTAAAAAGACAGCATTTTATTTCTAAATCTGCTGCCAGGGGCCTGCAAAGGCTGGGCTAATTCTGGACACCTGCAAGGCCCAAGCAGGGAGGAGCCAGTTGGGAAAAGAGGCAGGGAAAGCCCTAGGAAGAGAGAGAGCAGCACCAGCCCCGAGGACAGGAGCGCTGGGAACAAGGAGAGCTGCTCCCTGCATTTGCTTTGGATCATGTTTTTTGAGACCAGACAAAAAACCCCATTAAATCTAGGGTTTGCTTGAGCTGTATGAGTACATCCCGTGGGGAGGGGCCTGCAGGTCACACTGCCCAGGCGTGACCCAGTGACCAACTCCACAAAAACTCCAGGATTTGGTTCCTTTCTGCCTTGAGCACATTGAACCAAACCAAAAGTGGGCGAGGATCAAATCTGTGCTACGGCAAACCAACAGAAATGCCTTCTCCAAAGCCTGCCTGATAGATTTAATATGACTGGTTTTTGGAGGCTATCTATCATTTTTGTTTGGCATGAATATAAATCCAAAAATCCCTTGATCCCAAGAAGGCACTGAGGAGACTCAGTCAAGGTTTCAGGAGGGATGTGCTGCTCAACTTGGAAAGTTGGCAGATGATTTTATTTTGTTAGCAAATTTGACAGTGCCGTAGGAATTTTCCAAAATCAAAGAGCCCTTTCATAGGCTTCCCTACCCAATACTCAATCCAGTGTCTAAGAATAACGTTCAGCCCTCATTAATTAATGATATCAGCCTGAATAATGTCAGATTGCCTCAGAGGCTGTGCCGGGAGGGATGAATCACACCCGGCCGGCTCCAAGGCTCTCCCTCTGACAAACTCCAGTGTGTGATGACAGAAAGCTCAGCCTGGAAAGCTGTCACCCACGGAGCCCCAGCAGCCCTCACCCCATCTGAGGTGTGTGGGGCACACCTGGAGATGCTCCCAGGCTGTATCAGGAAGGAAAATATTATTTTCACCTTGGTTAAATGGTGCTGTGCCTCCCCGCATACTTTGTGTGGCGGGTGCAAGAAAGGACTGCAAAGGTCCACTCATTTTTGGGATTCCCAGTGGAGTCAAGATCGTATCCAACAGCAAAATATCACTAAGAAATCTCTCTCTGTGATTCTGGCTTTTACCAAAACTACAAACTGAGATTTCTCACAAGCCCTACTCAGCTGATCCTATTCCAACATGGGAAAAGACACACCAGCTGTCTTTGTAAAAATACAATTTTACTGAAGCCACGATTATGTATGAAAACATCCAGACTGCTTCCAGAGTGCTCTGTCCTAATATTGACATGAAATTGCCTCGTTTCTATTTGCAACATGATCACAAATCCACGATTGGAGTTTTCATGTATCCCCACTCCTGCAACAGCTGAAAGCAGCGACTCCTCAGTCATGAACGTGACGTGTGGCGATTATTTGTGGATCACCATCTTCTCACATCAATTCCTGGGCCTCGTGAAAGATCTCCAGGCAAGAACAACCGCATTGTTAAACGCATTCACATAAATATTTATCCACGGACATTCCCCTTTCCCCTCACGATGGCCACAGCTGGCCAGGCACGAAACTCATCCCCGGTGCCCTGTGGAACACCCTGGTCCTGCCACAAGGACCAGCCCAGGGCTGAGCCTGGCTCAACCTAAACCTGAGCTCAGCAGAAAGGCACATGTGGCCCTGGCTGTGGGATCCTGGTCACAGAGGCGAAGTGTCAGGCAGACAAAGCTGGGACTTGTCTATTTTTTTGGGCAGTGTTTGTTTATGCGCCGCACACGTCGCGCCCGGTAACACGAAGCCACCAGTTTCAGATTACAAATATACCATAAATGCCATAAGTGATTTATTTTTTCTGCCGCGCCTGGGAAAGCGAATTTGGCGCTTTTTAAAAAAAAATCTTTAACTTGACGCTGATGCATTCTGATTGCCACTGCAAATATAGATGTTTTTGTTATGCACAAGCACCGTTTTGATGTGATGGCCAAAGCTCTCAGAGGGTTTGATTCGGAGAGATGGAGCCTTGAGAAAGATCCATCAGATTTCGGGACCCCCGCCACAAACAATTTTCAGTTTGGTAGGACTGGTCTGAGAACAACTTTAACGTGCTGTTTACTCTGAGGCACATTGGTTCTGAAAGCCACTGTCAAGTTTTGCACACAAACGTTTGTGTTTGGAGGAGGCGCTGCCAAGCAAGCCTGCAAAAACCATTAAATCTAGAATTTGTTATTTTGCTGAAGCATTCTGAAAAACCCCACCGAGCAACTGCGTTTTGAAAAACCTGGAGACATTAATTTCACCCCTGAAATGTGATTTCTTTTAAAATCCCTTTTTTCCCTCTGTAGTCCCTGCCATAGGATCCACCCCAACATCTGGAGAGCAGAATCCAGGCTGACAGACTAACGCACATGTGGAGGAGTGCGTCTGCTCCTTTGCTGCTTCTCAGGACAGACCCATTGTCTCCATCTCCTTCTGCCTGTCCCCTCCTTTTCTTTCCCTTCTTTATTTTTTTTCCCCCCCTTCCTTTAATAAGCCTCCACATGTCTTGCAGCTCTCTGCTGCGAATGTGACCAGGATGTGATATTGCCTCTCACCGACACACAACGTCTGGCTTAGGTGATACCAAGTTACTGCCCTGGCTTTGAATGCCTGCAAGGTTATTAACCAGCACATCTGGCTCTCTCCCTAGGAGGGTGAGTTCTGCAGTGCCCCAGGAATTTCTTTCATACACCACTTTTATTAGCTTTTCAAAAGAATACGGATTACCACTGCAAGGGAAGACTTGGGTCGTTTGCAAACATATTGGTCCCCAACCTGCTTGCCATGTTTGAAAAGCAACAATAACCAAAACTCCTTATTTGATTTTCAGAAATAATCCTCCTTTGTTTTAGCATAGTCCTATTGCTCTTGGTCTGCTTTACTGAAAAAATGGCTGGTGATTTGCGATGAATAGAATTTAAAAAAAAAAAAATACAACGTTACAGAAAGCCACAAGGATAGCTTAGTTTGGAAATAAAGCCCTCAAAACATTAATTTCTAATCCTATTTTTCCTGCAGACCTCACTCCACGATCACAGAAAGGAAGGGAAATGTGTTTCAGGCTTAATCAAAAGAGAGAAGCGCACGTGTAGCTCCGGAGAGCAAATTTATCTCCTTTGCCCACACATGGAAGTTGCACAGGACGTGAAGTTTGAATGCACAAGTGATATTACTGTAATTTCCCATCTGGACATCCCTATTTCAGTAATGCCACAGAGGCCTTTTCTGGTTTCATTTATGTCACTTCCGAAGCAGTTTAAGACAAACGGGAAAACTACAGGGAAAATAAAAAATCCATGTGGGGTTGTACAGAGGGAGCTCCCCAGGGCTTTCCTTCTACCTGCCCAGCAAAGTTCAACACTCCTGGCCAGAGTTCTCCTGAAAAAAACTCAGGAAACACCTGCCCAGCTCCCTGCCTGCCTCCCAACCCACCTGGAACTCCACCTTCCCGGGAGGAACCTCCAGCACCTGCCACTGCTGAGCACACCTCAAGTGGAATATTCTCCATGCAGAACTAAGCAAGTCCAGAAAAAGAATTAAAGAACTCTAAAAAAAAAAAAAAAAATTTTTGCTGGACTTGCTAATTAATCTCCTTTTGAGGCCAGATTTTCGGGAGCTGTCGGCACTCAGCAGCTCCCATTGTTCCAAGTGGGAGTTGTTTGGCACTCCCAGCTTTTGAAGGGCTGCTCCTTCTCGTAGGTGTTTAAATGGGAGCCCTGCTCTCTGCTAACCTTTCGCAATTGCTCTTGGCCAGGCTGATCCTCCAGAAATATCCCATTGCAAAGAGCAGTGCAAGCACTCACAGAAAAGTCTATTTTAAAACTAAGCATAAATAGCCCGTACTCCTCCAGCCAGGGAAAAGAAACAACATTCTGTGATTTCCCCAACCAAGGGAGACAGCCAGGCAATAAGTTCACCAACTCCAGTAAATTCATACAATGAAAACAAAACAAAGATTCCTAATTATGCAAATGAAAACAGTGAATGTTTTCAAGAATGTCACAACCTTACGTGGGGATTTCTGCCAAAACAGAGCAAGAATTCAAATCCATCAGATAAAATCCTGATTTCTTTAATATCCAAACAAAAGGGACGCCTGCTTGAAACTCTAACCACAAATTCTATCATCAGATAAATTACAGCCAACAGAACATAAAGATCTTCTCACCTCCTCAGGTCTGAATCTTCTGAAAAGCCCACCTTGGCAGCCTTAGGCTTGGCATTATTCAGTCAGCTGCAGCCTTCAAAATAACCACGACTCATTTGGTCCACTAAGGCTCATGGAAATCCTCACAGGATTTTTTGTTGCGCCTGCCTATAAATTGCATTGTCTTCTTAAGGCTCCCTGTCCTGCAAACAGAGGCACCAGCACAGAGATTCAACTGAGATTGTTTTCCCCCTCTTCTGCTGCTTTTATTTAACACAAAAAAAAAAGGGGGGGGGGGAGAGAGAGAGAGAACTGGTAGAAGTTCCTTACAGGAGTTGGAAGAGGACATCTGCAGGCAATTTAACATGAGGGTTTGTTTCTGTGTCAGCTGGCAACCCCTGGATAACTCTGTCATGTAACTTATATGCTAAAACATGATGTAGGACAACCAGTGAGATTGGGTAAATATGGCAGCACATCAGTTTTATTTGATTAAGATTTATACTTTCTCGAAGGGAGCAGCCCTGCCGTAAACTCCGAAAACAAACACAACCCTGGAGCCCTGAGTCTCCCACCCTGATCTTCAAACCCACCTTGTGCTGCAGCCCAGGAACAGAAAACAGGTTTTTTCAGGTGGAGAGGGGAATTTCTTCATTCCCTCCTGATTCAGGAGGGATCCAGCTCATCCTCCTCTGCAGGTGACAGCAGCAGGATGTGAAAGGGCTCAGGCAAACCCAAGGCTGAGCCCACAGTTTGTGCCCTGCCCACTCCAAAAGGCAGCTCAGGAACACAGAGCAGTATCCAAAGGGAGCTCTGGAGATTACCCAGCTCCCCAAGTTCCCCCACCCCATGTGTTCAACTTCCTCCCAGCCAGAAGAATCTGGTCAAGTGAGGAAAGCTCATCCATCCTGGTTCCACTTCTGCTCTTTCATCAGATCTTACGTATTTTGACATTTACAGCCACGCATTTGAACTGAGGCCCTGATTAGATCCAATTGGTAAAATTACCTTCCTCCCCCTCCCTCCCCCTTCCTCCTTGTGTGTGTGCACGCTTTGGTTTAGATTATTAGTAATTTAAAAATCAATCTTGCAGTTAAATGTTTAATGGCATAATTGCTCCTGTTGCCTAAATTTGTTTAGTTTGTGCTTTATTAGCATGTAATAACTGCAAGTATATTTTCCTCTGTCTGAGTTAATAACGTCTCTGCCGTGGCTGTGCTGCCTGGCTGCAGTTCTGGGACAGCTCTGGGGGAACTGGAAGGATTTTCTGAAGCTGTAACTTAGGAGTTGGTGGCTTCCTTTAACTGAATCCTCAATTGGCCTCCACTTGGGTTTTAAACAATTTTTTTTGTACTCTCTGAGTTCATTTTGAGAGCTTTTTAGTCCAACTGTTGGGCAGGGAAGCTCTGTTGTCCCAGACCTGGATACGTGCGCCAGCTGTGTCACACAGGACGGGTGAGGATGGAAGGGACCACAGTGGGTCACTGGTGCCACCTCCCTGCTCCATCCCAGAGCACAGAGCACAGGGCTGTGTCCAGGTAACTCTGGAATATCCCCAGGGAGGAGACTCCAGCCTCTCTCTGGTCTCTGTTCAGGGCTGCTCCCTGCCCAGGGCAGAAGTTGTGCCTCCTCTCCAGGCTCAACAGTCCATCTAAAAAAGACCTAAACACAAGTCCTGTGCTTAATGTAACTACACCAAGTCTTCATGGAAAGAGTGGAAAGACACAAGTGCTTCCCAAGGACAATGAACCCCTTCCTAATACAGGTCTTTCTTTAAAAAGGGAATCCAGACACTGCCTAAAGTAATAGAATGGTTGGGAAGGAAGGAAAGGACGTTGAAGACCATCCAGCTCCAACCCCGCTGCCATGGGCAGGGATACTTTCCACAATCCCAGGCTGCTCCAAGCCCCATCCAACCCGGCCTTGAATATTTCCAAGAATTGGGCAGCCACAGCTTCTCTGTGTCAGGATTTCTCCCGTATTATTCACAGCCTGGACATGCCAAGTATTTGGGATCTTGGAAAATCTCTCTATGTCACCAAGTCAGTGTGGACAGAAACCTGTGTCAGCCCACCCTGGAGGGCTCCCAGCACACCTCAGATTCACCTCCCTCCTTCCCAGTGTAATTTGAATTTGCAATAGCAGGTTACAGCATCCTACCAAACATGTACTGCTGTTCAAGGAGGTGATAATGACTGCCAGCAAGTTTATCTCTTTGATCCAAGGCAATCACAGATGATATGGAATATACAACACACATGCCAAACACTCTTTTAAGCCTCAGCAGCAGAAGAAACTGATCCCTTCCATGTCACAAAAAAAAAAAACCAAAAAACCAAAAACCAAAAAAACAAACCAAAACACAGGAAGAAATGGAAGCAGGGACCTAGAGATGTAGGAAAAGTAGGGTTGCATGGGATATTGGGAAGGAATTGTTCCCTGTGAGGGTGGGCAGGCCCTGGCACAGGGTGCCCAGATTTGCTGTGGCTGCCCCTGGATCCCTGGCAGTGCCCAAGGTCAGACTGGACATTGGACATTGGGGCTTGGAGCAGCCTGGGACAGTGGGAGGTGTCCCTGCCCATGGCAGGGGGTGGCAATTAGATGATCTTTAAGGTCCTTTCCAACCCAAAACATTCTGGGATTTTATATCTTACAGTAAAACTCACCCACATTAGTTGAGCTTAAACACACTGTAAATCTGGAGGGTAATATTTGGGGTTCTCATGTTATTAGGCAGCAAAAAGCTGAATTTCTGAACAAGATCTGGTAGTGAAGAGAGCACTGTAGAGCCTCTTGGGAACAAAACTCGCTGGACACACAGACATGGGATTTTAGGGGCACAGCAGTCACCCTTTCTGCTCTTCTACACAAGGACAAGATGAACTTTTTTGATAAATAAACAAAATAACACCAGGAAAACACATATTGCACAGAATCAGTTTCTCTTTCTAATTAAACACGTATGGAAATACCCAAATGTTGGCTACTGACTTGAGCCAAGGAAGATTTTCCACAAGGAGAATTCGAATTGTCTTGGGAAAGAATAGTGGGAGTCTGAAAACATCCCACAGAACAACAGGGAAAGACTTATGGCAAATGATAAAACAGCAAGTTGGTGAAAGGTATCTAATCAAATGCCCATAACTGTTTATGAGGTAATGTCTGTATTAATAATCTGAAGAAGGGGATAAAACAACACATCAGCCAAAGATACTGCACCCCAAAGTCAACTTTGGGACACCAGCAGGATTGGTGAAATAATCCAAAAGGGTCTTGAGGAGATAAGAACATGAGTAGGAAATAATGAAGTAAAATTTCAGATTTCAAGAGGATGGAGTTTAGAACAAGATGAAATATGAGTTTTTCTAAAACAGGAGGGAAGAGACTGAGGAGAAGGAGGGAGAGTGAGGAGAGATTTTTGAACAGATGAAGCACATCACCAGGTTCAAGAGAATCATTCATCCCTGTCTGGGCTGCTGGAGCAGCAGCTCCTGGAAAATGCCTGCTAGGTATTACCAGAAGTGTAACAAGGTGGTCATTTGTGCCCACTTTGTGACCAAACAAGGGCTGGATGCAGAGATGAGGGAAGAATCTGCCTGATCCCCACCACCCAAAATGGACCCTGAGCAGAACTAATGTGCACAGGCTGTGGGTGCTTGACAACCTCCCTTCAGCTCTCCCTATAAATCTCCCTCTATAGGAAGATGAGGAGGAGCAAAAGCAGTGTGAAATTAAGGAGTTTGAACCCATACAGAGTGGCTGAATATGAGGAAATGCTTCACATTAATGAGTCATGGGGAATCATCTCTCAGGAAAGGTGGAAAATGATCCATTGCTTGGGATATCATGGCCAGATGGAGGCAAAGTACAAATCCAGTGCATATTAAACAGTAATCTCTGACTTTCTGGGAGATCATCTCCACACATCTTTAGCATTTGCTCTGCAGTTCTGTGCGAGGACAGACCAGGGCAGGTGATTTCTGTAACCACTTTTCAAGGAAAAAGGAGTCCTTTAGAGAGACCCAAGGCTGCTCCACAGCCAGACTTTCTTGCACCCCTTCCCTTCAGTGATCTCACTGAAGCCACACACAAAAATCACAGCCTTGGAGGCACAAAACAGCACTGGACACTTGGGCTTGTGGATGTGCTGACCCCACATGCCAGGCTGGCCAGGACCTGAGGGGACAAATATTTTGGCAGTGAGCTTGAGAGACCTTTACAGGCTGAGATTTGGGAGCCCTCAGCCCCTCTCCAGGCTCTAGAGCAGAGCAATATGAACAGGATGAATCTTCTTTCTCAGTGTCCCCAAAGTATAACTGGTTTTGTTCCTGTTCCAGTTTGTCCCGTCCATCTTTCCCAATTTCTTCTCGTAGCTTCTCCCCACCCTCAGCTTCCCACCCTGGCTCTGGTTTCCAGGACCATCCATTTTATGATTCCTACCCATCACCAGTGGAAATGTCCAGACTTCTCCCCGTCTGGCAGACTGCAGAAATGAGATTTAAACACATCTGACTCCATGTAACAAAGGGCTCGTGTAAAGCACATCTATCAGCCAGAGCTCTGAAAATGCATTTGGTACTCTTTAGCTTGCTCTTTCCTGCTTATGAAGAAGATAATTTTTGTTTAAAAATGGCCCCACTTAAGGAATTATCCATGCCATTAGTCCCTATAACAATGGAGATTAAAGTCTCTAGACCATCCCCTATCAAAATAACATACTCTTCTTTGAACATGTCATTAACACTGTTTTCCATCTGGTTGTTGGCAGCAATCTTGGATTCGCTCCGAATTGCTGAAAGTTCATCAATTATAGCACACAGAAGCCATTATCTCTCTTTTCCTTTAGCAAGGATGTATTTGCACAGGCAGACAGAAGAGGTAGAGTTCAAGAGCAAAGAAAAAAAAGATAAAAAGGAAGAATTTACTCACTGGAACTCTACGGCAATCATTTGGTTACCATCCAGAATTTTAAGCTGCGGAGAAGTGAATCACAATTCCTGCCTAGGAGGGGATTCTAGAGCTCAAATCCAGTAGTGATTCTGGCATTATTTCAGGTAACTGATGTGTGCTGCCACAGGAGGGAAATGGAACAGCAAACATGAACCCTGGCAGTGTGGGAGCTCTGCAAGAGCACGAGAGGGGAGCAGTGCCACCCACATCCATGGTAAACTCTGTTTATAAACTCACCCACGGTAAACTTTCTTTTCTGAGGACACAGAGTGAGCCGTGGTGATCCTTCAAACGAGATTTAGGGGCTGTGATCCAGCACAATTAGCAAGGAGCACAGTGAAACTCAAACAGTGGTTTTACCCTGTCAGTACCAAAACAGGGGAAGAGCTTTTAAAGTTTCACCAGAATAATGAATGAAGTCCGCAGCGAGGAGTAAGGAAAGGGGATGGAGCTACAACTGCTCAGCTTTGGGGGCTGCTGATACCAAAACCTTTCCACATCTGTCACAGAGCAGGCAGCAGCTGCCTGAGCACCAGTTTGCAGCCCAGGTAACACCCAGGAGCTTGTTCAGCTCTTTGCTCTGGGGCTAAAGGCACCTTCTCCCAGGGAGAGGCCACTACAGGACTTTTGCATCATCACTGATTCCTACCTGCAGGAGGGTTGGCTCATCAGCCAGCTGCTCTCAGGAGCAGTTATTCCAGATTTTCTGGGAGGGATGGGAGTGTGTTATCACCTGGTGGCAGCCTGGGATTCAGCTCCACATGGATCCTCCTCATCCAGGCTGCAATGGGTCTCAGTTTACTTCAAGTGGGGCTTTGGGCAAAGCTCTTTGTATCCTTGGCTCGGATTTCCATGCTGTCACTCCCAGCTGAGCTGCCCAAAAATCACTTTATAAGCAATAAAAGAAGTGCTTTAGCCATGCAAAGAATCCACAAGGACCAGGCTTCTGGCTTAGGCAAGACCCCAAAAAGAAGTGGGGGCAAAAGGCTGGCTTTATCNTCTTGGATCCTATTTAGAGATTCTGCAATTCCAGGAAAAATAACAGATTATATCAGACCCAGAATATGCTCCTTAACAAATAACACCAGTAAAAAAAAAAAAATCAGATTTAACCATAACACAACAGATTAGGTACATCCAGCAGCATCTCTACACTGCCACAATTTGAAATCCAACATATTCTTTGCCCAACAAAGGAATTCTGAGGTCAGGTTTTGTGCTACTTCCAGGGACAATGTGGGATGCTGTGCATGGAAATGTGAATGTGTCACCACAACCCAGGCAGAAAAGTGCAAAATTCAGGAGTGAATTTTGAGAAGCTGCTATGCAAGAATTGTTTTATTTTTTCTAAGAAACCAGGTTTTCATTCACTGTAGTATCAGGAGCAGCTTCCAGATTTGATAACCCAAATTTGACAGCTTCAGAGGCAACAACCTCAGTTCCATCCCCAGAACAAATGAGGCTGTACAGACACAGACCAGCTGAGCTTGCCTTGAAATGTTTGATGCCCTTAGAGAATTTTTTATCAAGAATGTCCTATTTGATTAAGCTGTCTGGGGTGTAAAATGTTCCCATTCTTCACCTTCTGCAATGAAAAACCAGGGTGTGCCACCCACAAGCTTCTGCCATTCACCCACCTCTTCATCCCACATCTCAAATTCATCACCAAGGAACAGAAAAATCAGATATGCACAGACCAAAATTTCCACCATTTCACTTGATTCAGTGAAAATCTCACCTATTAGCCCAGGACAGACACCATTCCTGATAAATACAGTAATTTTCTTTTATCTCCAAACCATATCTTGGATTCTCCTCTTCCAGTGAGGCCCAAAGGAGAAGCAGCAACTTGTTTTTTCTGAGAATTGGCTCCACAAAATCCCCTAACTAAAGTCAAACAAACATTTGACCTTTTTTAAAACCAGAATTTAACCCTTAAAAAAATACAAGGTTTATTTAAAGGTCAGTATTTACAAAGCATAAATCCCTAAAAACAAAACCTGCAAATCTCAGGCAGCATTTCAGACCCTTGCTGTGACTATGGTTGTAAGAACTGGAGTTTAATGATAACAGAACAACAAAAATATCACATTAAAGTGTGTTTAAATGCCAGTCTTGCCCATACAAAGCCACAATTTTATCAGTGTGAGGAGTCTTACTTATTTCAGTCCTCTTACAAGCATTAAATGTGTGAAACTGCTCAATGATCAGGGTCAGAATTCCCCATATTTTGCTGAACTGGAACTGAAAATCAAAAAACATCCATCCTTTTTCTTGTCCACATCAAATGTTTCTTTCCTTTGTGCTTGGACAAAACACAAGGTTGTGACTCAGGTGAAATTACACATTAGGGAGCCACAGGGTGACCAGATCAATGTCAGATGCTTCATTCAAGTTGAAAAATGTTAAGTTTAATCTTTAGCATCTCTGGAATGAAGCTGCCCAAAGAGAACGAGGACACACACTTTGAGGCTTTCCAAACATTCCCAAAATTGGACAGGATCTGCCTGGGTGCAGAATGGGTAATTCTGGGTAAGAATCCAGCTCTCATCATTTCCCATCCAGGAATGGAGCACAAGAACACTGAGGTTTGTTACATTTTCCTCCTGGGTAGGAGAAAAGGCTGATTTCAAAATAGCACACAAAACTCACATGATGCACATGAAATCCCTCTTTCTGAAAAAAAAAGACATCTCTGAGTATTTGTATTGCCATATTCTTGTATGTTTTACATTACTTTTCTGCACGTGGTCAGGCAGAAAACTTAAATCTTGAAATCTGCCAGATCTTAATAACCCAGACACTTCCTAGAAGGTGAATTTTCAAGGTTACAGCTGTAAATGTGCATGGACGGGGCTGTGTCTGCTTATTGAAGGACATACAGAAACACCACCATCTGACAGACTACAGTTAATTAAACAAAACCTTATCAAGGAAGATTGCAATGAACAGTATGTCTCTTCTGCATCGCGATAGCAATGAGAGATCACAGAATCATAAAATCATGGAATGGTTTGGGTTGGAAAGGACCTGAAAGATCATCTAATTCCCACTCCCTGCCATGGGCAGGGACACCTTCCACTGTCCCAGGCTGCTCCAAGCCCCAGTGTCCAACCTGGACATCCTTGGGCACTGCCAGGGATCCAGGGGCAGCCACAGCAAATCTGGGAATTCCAGCCCAGCTCCTCCCCAAACTCACAGGAATGAATTTCTTCCAAATATTTTAACCTAACTTTCCTCTGTTCCAGTTTGAAGCCCCCTTGTCCTGTCACTCCAGTTCCTGATGAATTGTCCATCTCTGGATTCCTTGTAGCCCCTTCAGATATTGGAAGGTGCTGTGAGGTGTCCACACAACCTTCTCTTCTCCAGGGTGAGCAATCCCAAATCTCCCATCCTGTCTCCACAGGGGAGCTGCTCCCCTTATCAACTTTGTGGCCTCCTCTGGACTTGTTTCCATGTCCTCCTCATGCTGGGGGCACCAGAGCTGTGCTCAGTGCAGACAGCAAAGACCAGCACCCCAATGAGGCTTTCCAACATGCCCTGCACTTTATCCTGGCTTATTTTTAAGATTGCAGCCATGTCCACTTTTAAAGCCGAACTGACCCGAGCATCCCATGGCAGCTTTCCAAAGAATGTGTTTAGACCACAGCAGGCCCTAATGACATAAACAGAAACCAGGAGGATTTGAAGTGGAGTTGGCCAGCTTTCCTACCCCAAACACAGCATTAAAGTAATTGCCTTCCTCACACCCTTTTCCAATAAAACAGCAGCTTTGGGGTGATGTTCTGCTGAGAACAGGCTCCTGCAATTCCCTTGAACACACCATTACAGGGATTTTTATGCAGCTCTCTTGCTGTAATAAGACACTTTCATACCCAGCCTTGCCCTCTCCCACTGACTCCTGTGGTTACAAAAACCTTCTTTGGGCACCAGTTTTGGCAGAAAGCATGAAACTGAGTTATTCTTTATGTTATTTCTGCTGCTGTGGGCATTTAGACAGCATGAAGAGGTACTAAATCCCCTTCAGTGTTTTGAAGTCTTACTGGTTGTAACCCATGTTGAGGCAAAAGCTCCATTTTTTTTGAGGGAAGGAGGGTTTGTTTTTCTGCTCTTTCCATAAAAACAACTGAGGACCAGAAGGCTGTGAGAGTGCTGGGTTTGGAAAACCTGGAGAGGGGGGAAGAATGAGCTCTCCCACTACTGCAACTCATCCCAGTAACTAAACATGACCCAAAAACAACAAACGGGGATAGAGAGAGAGAGATTCTTTCATTCACTGCGTTTTACAGAAAAAGGGAGTTGTTTGAAATAATATTTCATTTTTATTCTATGCTTCAGTCGAAAATAAGCTGTAAAGTGGAGCTTTTTCTAGACAGAGCTGCTGACTGGTAGATGGCAGCCAGCTGAGGAGAAAGTCCATGAAAGAAGCTGCAGAAAATGTAACTTCAAAGAAAAACAGACAGAAAGGCAGTCAGAAAGAATGAAAGAGTCCTTAAAAGTCATCCAGAGAGAGGCAGGGACACCTTCCACTGTCCCAGGCTGCTCAAAGTCCGGTCTAACCTGACCTTGGGCACTGCCAGGAATCCAGGGGCAGCCACAGCAAATCTGGGCACCCTGTGCCAGGGCCTGCCCACCCTCCCAGGGAGGAATTCCTCCCTTAAATCCAACCTAAATTTCCCCTCTTTCAGTCTGAACCCATTAGTATTTGTCCTGTCACTCCAGTTCCTGATGAAATTTGTGTGCAATACTCCAAAATTACTCTGTTCTGTGCAACACATCACCAGCTACATCTGCCAAGGCTCCAACTCTTCCGTAAAGAGGGAGAAGAAAACCACAGCAGCAGCAGCAAACTACCACTACTACTAATAATAATAGTCGTAATACAGTAAAAACAAACACTTCCTTCTGAAACAGAGCAGACCAATGCTGGTTTTAAAGCATTTTAAACATTGCAATGAATCTATGGAAGGAATGGTTGTTAGGCTTTGAATTTTTGCATTCTGTTAATTTTCCTTCTGCAGCTCAATTGAATGTTTGCCACTGGATGTCGTGGAGCAGGATCAGGGGCATAGAAAGCAAATATTTTTCAAGGAGGTTTATTTTCCCAAACACACCAAATATTGAAGGATGATCAAGGAGGGTTAATTTTAGAAAAAAGTTGTCTTTAAAATGTCCACGTGCTCCAGAGCACATCACACAGGTGCCAGCAACAAAGGCTGCAGGGCTGACTCAGACAACAGCATGTAAATATTGAGGAATAAAAAAGTCCATGTTGGGCAGTAGCACAGTTTATAAACAGGCAAGAAAAGCTGTGGTATGTGTACGTATTCTTTAATTTTATGGCTCCCCAAACATCTGAGGACTCACAATAAACAGGAAACTAACCTTGATGTGAGCTGCTGGATCGGGGACAGTCTGAATCATGTCCTTTAACAGGCCAGCGTGTTCACCAGGAGCTCAGATCCCAAGGCAGCTGCACAACCAGAGAAACAAAAGGCACATCATTATACTTTAAATGTTTATTTTCATAGAAATCTTTCTTTTATAGACTGATAAGCATCTTTCCTGCCCCAGACCTCCCTGAGACCCATCAGAACTGAAGCTCTAAGACACTTCTGTCTCCACAGGGTCTGCTGAGAATTTATTTCATGCAGGAGAAAACACTCAGCCCTGAAATTCTCATGGAAAAAAGTGGTCTTTATTTGTCATGGACCATTCTCCCAAAATAAGAACTTGGGCCTTGCTCTGCCCTGCCCAGCCCAGCCCCATTATTCACCCGAGATATCAGAGATTTCCACAAGCCATTCTTCCCAATTTAGAAACACCCAGCAGGACTGGGACAGATCTGCAGCTGATAGAAAAAAGGACCATTTCACTGAAGCTGTGCCCATTTACAAGAGCTGCAAATCTGGTCCAGACCCTCAATTAAGAGCACTTCAGAGCAGGGATGTTCTGGAATCCCTTATCCATGTCCAGTAATGGAGTGCAGAGGGGCTGGGGCAGGTGGGGTGCATTTGTCTGCGTGTGTAGGGGGTGGAAAACCATTAAAGGCCTTTAAAATAACAACAGTGTTTAATGTAAATAATGTGGAGTACTACTCAGTAACTTGAACACCAAATAACTGATAATAAATTGGGATAAATAAGTCAGGAAATTAGAAAATGTGGAAAAATGCAGGACCATGAACATCATTTAAAGTAATCTCGTCTTTTTCTCTGTTTTCCCTTTCAGACTGGAAATTCCCATTTTTCACACAAGAGGTTTCCTTCTGCCCATGATCTTGAAGTCAACTTTTAAAGCAGCAAGGCACAATCAGAAAAACAATATTTTTCCTCAGCACCAACTTTTTTTTTATTTCATTATCCGCTCTTACATTTACACTAACTTGGAAATCAAATTACATTTTTACCTTTTGATTTAGGTGAAATATTGCCTGACTGACACTGAGCTGCAGCCTGCCCCAAAAGCAGTGATGTGAGGGGACAATCCATGATCTGTGCAAGTTTAATTTGCATAAACTGCACTTAACAGTGCAATTAAAGGTATCATCATTTAAGTCTTTGCACACTTCCCCCTCACTACTTAAAACAGCCAACTTCTCCCCCTTCAAATCCACGAAAACAAAGTAGTTCATTTAATGGCTTGTTAAAGAAGCATAAACAAGCCAAATTCCAATTTTGTCCACTCATCCCAGCTACCTGTGGATGATCAAATGGGGTACTGACATCATGGCAATAAACGAAGATTTTTCTTTCCACAGAACTTCAAAAGCAAGAGATGCTTTTTCAGTAAAAGCAAAATTTCACCAGCAACATCGCTCAGACTGAAGTCAGACAGAAACACCAACAGCACTGACGTGCTTTGGGCTCCCTCCCTCCCTTCCCCTGTAAATCCATGCCTGCCACATCCTCGCTGGATTTATGGGATTCATATTTTAAGCTTTTGAAACACCACACACAGGATCTGTGAAACGGCTGAGTTTCACATAAACCGGACAGGAAAATATTTTGAACCCAGTGTTAGATCATGTTTTCAGCGTTTTCACACTCCCAGCACTGTTCTGCCACAACTGCACCTCGCCCCCAGTTAAAGAAGCCCACCCAGGAAAGGGGATTTGTGCCACATCCAGATTTATTTTGGTCTCTCCAAGGCCTTTGCTCAACTTCCAGCAACACCTAAGCCTAGAAACTACTAAGTTGAGCTCAGAGGTGGGAACTCTATCCCAAAAATGCCCTGTGTCACTCAAACCAGATCTTTCTCTCAGAGCTCAGTATTGAAGCTCTCAGGGTTAAAGAGAAGTTGCTTAAGCTATTCCAGCCCACTCATTTCACATCTTTTCCCCAAAAAGATGGATCCTTTATGGAAGAGAAAACGACAGAGAACATTTGCAAACCAGTTGCCAACTCTGCACCACAAGGAATGGGAATCAAAGACAAGCAAGTGTTGTCATATATGCATTGGAAAAATGCATTTGTAACTCTTCTGGACATTCGGCTTTTCCCCTGTACAGCTGTGAACTTAAAAGCAGGAATTCTGCTTTAAACTCAACCTTTGGCAGTGTATTCTTCTTTCTCACCTGGATATTCAAGCCTTGCAACTCTAAAGTAGGACAAGTCCTTGTCTGCAAAATACACGATTTTTATCTTTTCACCTCTGGAAATCATGGCTAAAAAAAAAAAAAGCTGCAATAATTTTCCTTGCTTGTTCCAAACAGAAATACAATTTTAATTATTTCAGCTCCACCTTTACAGGCTGGAATTGGAAGCTTTCAGACATCTGGTACTAACTTGCTGAAGCAGATGGTATCTATTGCCAGACCCTCCTCCACCCCCACCCCAAATTTCATGCTGGTCATGTCTGTGCTTGATGGTCTGTGACAGGGTCTGCTCGTGGCTGTAGGGTTCACCCTGCATCCCCTAAATTAGCAGGACTCTAAGGCAAGAGCCAAAACTGACATTAAAGCCTGGTTTAGGGAGACAACTCTTTCCAGGAAACTGAAACAAGGGAATTACAACACAAACTGAAAGTTAAACACTTGCTTAAGAGCCTTCCTGATTTAGGGTTATCCTGGAAGGATATCCTGGATAAGGCTCTGAGCAGCCTGGGACAGTGGAAGGTGTCCCTGCACATGGCAGGGGGTGGAATGAGATGATCTTTAAGATCCCTTCCAATCCACACCATTCTGTGATTCCATGATTCCACAGAAGGATATATCTGTTGCCACAGAGCAGGTTTTCTTACACTTCCTGGCCATCCTGAGTCGAGACTAGCATTTATTAATCCAGCTTTAGCAGTACAAGTTTTTGTGACTGGTTGCCATCCTCCTGTGTCCCACGAGACCAATGGCACTAGTGAGAAGTAGCAACACTTGAGACAAGAGATGTAAGCTACTCTTTGATGCTCAGGACAGATTAAAATATCAAGATAGACCCAAATTATTGTACAAAGCAGGCAGAGCTGGGTGTGCCAGTGCTACCCCACGCAGGAGGAGGTGGATAAGCCCTGGAGCCTGTTGTCTTTCTGGGCACACATTTGGGGAGTTATGTAAATACATCAAAGGCTTGGGGAATCGTGTATAGATCTAGAGCTCACCAGATGTGATTGCATTGTTCTTTCTTTTCTGTAGCTGCATCAAGAGGATCAAATTTTTTAATGGACACATACATTGCCAAATTACTGAGACTGAACACCCCCTTTATACGGGCACTGTATACAAACCTCTCTCGTGCACTTTCTCACCTTGCAGACAGGAATTTAGCTGCATTTTCAGCAACTTGGCATGCTGTGCTCACCTAAAAACCCTAGCAGATTGGTCTTGATGACTTTTAAAGCCTGCACCAACTGCAATAAAGCATGACCAGGCAGTGAGCAAAGCTGACAGAAAAGGGCTCTGGGCCAAACTCCGGCACCGCGACGCCCACGAGGAGCAGAACAAACAGAAACATGGCCTGTGCTGCTCCTTGCCAGGAATGAGCGTGGCCCAAATCACAAATAACAGCATCACTGAGGCTGCAAAAGCCCTGCAAGGTCACTGAGTCCCAGCTGTGCCCTGTGCCCACCTTGTCCCCAGCCCAGAGCACTCAGTGCCACATCCAGGTGACACCTCCAGGGATGGGCACTCCAAACCTCCCTGGGCAGCCCCTGCCAATGCTTAACAACCCTTTCCATGGAGAAATTCCTCCTGGTGTCCAAGCTGAGCCTCCCCTGGAGCAGCTTGATGCCATCCCCTCTTGTCCTGTTCCTTGGGAGCAGAGCCTGACCCCACTCTGGCTGCCCCTTCCTGTCAGGGTGTTGTAGAGGCTCCCCTGAGCCTTGTTTTACCCTCTTCAGCCTTTTTTCCCTGGCTAAAAGTACTTATCTGCACAGCGAAAAATCGTCAGAATACAGCCACAGTTGTAGACAGACTGGGTAATAAAGGGCTTTTTAATCAACAGCAAACAAGGTGCCAGAATTGCTGAGCCAGGTTCCGAGTGCACTGAAAGCAAGGACAGTATTAAATGGTTACCCAAGCACAGGCTGCCTGGGAGAAACAGCTCTGCCTGCAGGCTCTGGCCAAGGAATCTTGTGTCTCTGCTGCCTGAGATGTGACAATCAGACAGGAGAACAGCTCTGGATGGCACTGACACAATAATCAAACACAAAGGAAGCCCCCCTTTCCTGTGGCAGGCACCCAGCACTGGGACTGGCACACACACACACACACACACAGGGGTGCACACTCTGCTGTGATGAATAACCACACTGGCATCACACCAAATTTCTACCAGCATCACTCGGGATGTTTACCATTACTCACAGGAGGTGAATCCCTGAGCAGCTATGCAGAATATCCCAAATCAGTGCCAGCAGGACTTTCAGACCCTCTTGTGCTGTCATGCAACTGGACTGGCCACATATTTTAAAAGAACTGATGTTTTTCAGCTGTTGGAAAACTTTTGAGATGTCCCTTGCTGGATTGTTTTGTCAGGAAATCTCTTTTTTTTTGTGCCTGGGTCACCAGAGAGAAAGGGATATTCAAAAAGCAGAGCACTCTAAACCTGCCCTCAGTGAGGTGCAGAAGCATAAGCTCCTGTTGCTGCAGGTTAAAGCTGCACTTGTTAGGTAAATAAATATGCTACCTAATTTCAGCCATTCTGGACATCTAAAATATTTCCAGTAATGGTAGGAGACCTTATAGAGTGAATTTAAGCCAAATTTAGGCTTGCTGCACTTTAGAAGCAGCCTACAGGTCCAAGGAGCCACTAAGAGAAAACCAGAGTGCAGTTATTCCCCTGTGCTGCTGCTTTATTCATACCATAGGGCTTTACTGGAATTATTACACTGTTATTAATTCATTTAAATTAAGTCCTTTACACAGGGCTTTATTGAAATTATTACATTGCTATTAATTTATTTAAATTAAGTCCTTTAACAGGACTATGAAGATAAGAGGTAAAATCCTCATCCACTGAAATAAACTGTCTGAACCAGCCCAGAAACTCACCCACCCTGATGTGGGCAAAACTCAGGAGCAGCAGATCCTTACAAGCCTGCAATTTGGGAGCTGCTAAGCAAACAAAGTAACTTTCCTGCCCAGCATGGTACTGTAAGTTTCTGCCATCCCTCCTCCAATATTTCCAGGTTTAGAAGAGGGTGCTGCAGCTCCTGCTGGCACCTGGGGTTGCCAAGAAGCTGAGGCAGCCCCAGCCCCTCTGTGCCCTCCACACGTGGATTTCTGGGGGAAAATGGCTCAAACTGCAAACCCCATCAGTGTCCAGTGACGAAAGGCCACAGAAACGTTTATAATTCATATTTGCAAAGCTGATAAGTGTAAAACACAACTCTTCCACTGGCTATGACACAGCAGAGCTGCATGACATGAGCTCAAAGCTTTTATGTTTAACTTGTGGTTGGGTATAACCACTTCAATTTTGGGGTTTTTCTTCATTTCTTCTTTCACTGTAACCTCTCAGTGTTTTAACAGCCTCAACAATAAAATCTTGAGGAAGGATCTGCACCCTCAAGAAATGCTACTGACAAGGCTGGTCATGTGCAGTATTTGCTGTTAGGGTAAGATTTGATTGCAGGTGAATACCACAAATAAAACAACAGTAAAGGACAAGAAAACCAAAATAGGAAAAGATGTGTCGAGCCAGGAGGTTTCTTCAGCTTTCCATTCTCATTGACAACTTCTTGTTCTTTTTCTGACCTTGCAGGACAGAACTCATTGGGTGTGTTACGCACTAATATGCTTAGTTCTTTAGGAGCAATTTAAATAGAAGTATAACTCACTGATAATTTTCAAATTACATCTCTTGATAGTTTGGATGAGGGATTCTTTTTATTTTATGGCATTATTTGTTTAGAAAAATCAGTGGGAGAAATAAAAGCAGAGTGGGGCTGGTTGATTGATGGGGCTGGTCTCAATTCCGGCAGCAAAAAAAATTACCAGATTTTTCACTTTCAAGAAACATCTCCAGAAGTTAATCATGGAATCATAGAATGGTTTGGGTTGGAAGGGACCTGAAAGATCAACCCATTCCACCCCCATCCATGGGCAGGGACACCTTCCACTGTCCCAGGCAGCTCCAAGTCCCAATGTCCAACCTGGACATCCTTGGGCACTGCCAGGGATCCAGGGGCAGCCACAGCAAAGCTGGGCACCCTGTGCAGGGCCTGCCCACCCTGAAAGGGAACNCCTCCCAGGGAACAATTCTTTCCTGATATCAAATCTAATCCTGTCTTCCTTCAGCTTTAGGTCATTCCCTGTGTCCTGTCCCTCCATTCCCTTGTCCCCAGTCCCTCTCCAGCACTCTTGGAGCCCCTTAAGCCCCAACTCTTCTCAGTGTGTCTTCACAGCAGAGGTGCTAAAATCTCCTTTTTCTTTCTTTTTTTCTTTTTAAAAAAATTTTTTTTAGAATTTTTTTCTGGAATTAAGGAAAACTTCCCCACCCACCCCTCCTTCTGAAAAGCCTCCTGAGGATTTGGTTTCATGGCCATGCAGGCGAGTTCTCTCCCTCACACAAGGTTTACACTATTTCTGTCACTCAGGTCAAGAACACTGCTCTGACTGGCAGCAAATCCTCTTCCTGATGGGATTCCCTTCCAGCAGCACCAGCTGGAATGCAACAAGTCCTGGTGCTCCTGGAGACCTCAGGACAAGGCAGGAGGAGCAGTCCCAGCTCAGGGCTGCAGGTAAGACCTGCCCCTGTTGAAGCAGCCCTGGTTTCAAGCTGACCATGACACCACAACTGGAGCATCACCCTAAGCAAGTCAGTGACTGAGGGACAAGGCACTGTCATCACCTGTTTGGGAAGCACAGATGGCCAGGGTTTAGCTGGCTCTGGGCTAACAGCAGCACTCCATGTCCCTGAATTCTGTGGGGACAAAAAAGGGTGCAGCAATCTGAGAACATGTCTCTGCCATCTGTGTCTGTGTCTGACCCTCCTGGAGTTCATCGACACTGAACACTGATTTTCTTCTGAGTACACTTTTCTTGGAAGGGTCAGTTCTCCTCCAGAAATTCCCTCTCCTCCCCTCTGAAAGTGGAGCTGATGGAGAAGGCACATTTCTGTGCTACCACCCAAAAGTGTCTGTGCAGCTACTGCTTATCTCACGTTCCAGCCCATGATCTCAGGGGAGGATACGGCCCTAAATTAGCTCATTTACAGTAGGAACTTTAAACTGCAGCCAAAAATATTTGGTTTTATTAGCACTCCCTATATAGTACGCCTCTGACCAATAACTTGTTTTATTTATTTTTCTGGCGAATTACCATGTTCTTATTCAAAGCCATAATGAGGATTATGTATCAATGTGGAATGCAGAGCAGCCATTCCTGAAACTCCCAACTGCATATAAAAGAGTTTGGAATTCCCCAAACACTATCTCTTCAGGCCAGGCCACTTACAAATGTGGTTACCATGAATGAAGTAATATCTACAGAGAGGAAGGAGACTTTTGAGTCACGTCTGACACATTTAACTGCACCAACCACTTTCCACAGCTCAAGATTTGGACTGTGTGTCTTAATACCAGGCAGGGCTGTTTGATAATGATTATTCCCTGATGCTTATCCTGTTGCAGGATACTTGGACACACACATGGGGATGCCAAGGGGAGGGCTAAGGCAGGAATTCAAGGCTTCCAAGTGCAAATCCACAGAGGTCAGCAGCAAAGTTCTGAGATCCAGTCAGATTTGCTGCCTTTCTGTCCCAGGCTAGAGCTGAGCCCTGGTAGATTTGTGTGTTTAATTATTCAAACTCAGCTCAAGTCCCAGCTTAGCTGAAGGTGTGCACCAGACAGTCCCAAAGATCATGGAGTAACCACCACGTAATTCCTGACTGCAGGTTGTAATTATGGACCTTAGCTCTCTGCAGAAATACAACTTTCCCAAGAAAAATGTTGCATTGTGGAAAAGTAGGATGACATCAGGAGAGATATACAGTGACAAAGAGTAGTTTCTAATTTACATTCATTCCACTGCTTAAAGCCCAAGCCTGTTTCAAACATTTTAACTGGTGCTGCACTTAAAATTTCAGCTGAGGAAAGGTGCACAAACTGTTTGCAAAATAATGAATGAGTACTCATTACTTGACGTAAGGCAAATAAGAGTGTTTTAGAAAATGAAACAACAAGATCCAATTCAATAATAAAAAATTACATATAGAATCATGGAATCACAGAATGGTTTGGGTTGGAAAGGATTTGAAAAATCACCCAGTTCCAATCCCCTGCTATGAGCAGGGACACCTCCCACTGTCCCAGGCTGCTCCAAGCCCCAGTGTCCAACCTGGACATCCTTGGGCACTGCCAGGGATCCAGGGGCAGCCACAGCAAATCTTGCAATTCTATCCCAGACCCTCCCCACCCTCAGAGAGATGAATTTCCTTCCCAATATCCAAACTAAATCCATTTCTGGCACTGGGAATCCACTCCCAGTGTCCTGTCCCTGCAGCCCTTGGCAATTGTCTCTCTCCATCTTTCCTGGGGCTCCTTCAGGCCCTGCAAGGCCACCCTGAGCTCAGCCCAAAGCTTCTCCTCTCCAGGCTGAACAATGCCAGCTGTGCCAGCCTTTCCTCCCAGCAGAGCTGCTCCAGCCCTCTGCTCATCCTGCTGCCTCCTCTGGCCTCTCTCCAGCAGCTCCACGTCCTCCCTGTGCTGGGCCCCAGGGCTGGGGCAGCTCTGCAGGTGGGGTTTCATGTCACTGTTCCATGGTGGGTGTTACCAGTTCCTTCAACCCCGCCTTGGCTTGTGCTTCTTGGACTTTAAGGCCAATTTTTAAAGAAAGATTGCTGGATTGGCCAATGCAGGCATTCTGCACTTCCAAAACAGGAAGGTTCCTCTGTGAACTTGAAGCCCAAATGATGTACAGAAGACTGGACCAAACCCTCCAGCTGCCCTCTAGCTGACAGATACCTCTGCCTCTAGTTGCAATTTTGTTCACAGAAGATCTGTTTCTAATAATCCCATGGAAAATGGGAGTACAGAATCAGGACAGTTTTTGCAGCACACACAGCAATTTGTATTTTCAACCACATTTAAGCAGGGAGTACAAATTGATGGCACAGACTCAAAAAGCAAACAGCAGTAATTACAAAGAGTCATAAATACTTGTGTGAACACCTCACAGCTTTTTCAAGGATAACTACTTGATTAAATTTGCATAATCAGGTATTACATACACCACACACTTTCAGTAATTACTGAGTACATTAGACCTGTATATTATTTACTGTAGATTCTCCAACAGTTCTGTCAAACCCAGAAAAGTCCTAAATTCTTACAACAAAAAACAATATCTAAAAACTGGAGAATCTTCAATTCATTTTAGGGAGACCTAAAGTGCAATGACAGCTTAGAAATACATGAGCAAGAAAAAAAACTAGTTAACATTTTCTCTGCTTTCAATAAATTTCTTCAGTTGTCATATTCAAGAAACGTATATGTTGTTCAGGAACAGAATGTACTGGCACTGAATCTGTTGCATGCAAGCACTCACTTTTGGGGATGCAACAAATGTTTCTGTAATCTGCCCTGGAAAGTTGTCCTCCTTTTTCTCCCCCCTGGTTTCTGGGGATGCTTCACATTCTAATGAGGAAAATCATTGTTTTAATGAGAAATCTGGTTTTTTTTCTCCCCTGTGTTTATGGAGTTGCTTTTGTTGGTCCAGGGGGCTGCAAAGAGCAGAGCCTGTCCTGGGGGAGTCACCCTTGAAGCAGCTGCAGTGAACACTTTGGAATCTATCCCAAAAAAAAGCCCAGTTCTGGAAGTGTTCAAGGCCAGGGGCTTGGAGAAACCTGGTCTGTAAAAAGTGTCTCTGCCTATGGATGATCTTTAAGGTCCCTTCCAACCCACACCTTTCCAAAATTCCATGATAAACTGATGTAGTTTCCTCCTCCTTCCTGCACACCCCAGCCATGACAAAAAAAAAGAGATTAAGCTGGACCTAAGGTGCTCCAGGGAGTGTGAAAAGTGAAAAAATAGGTGGAAACTTTCCCAGAAAGAATCCTGGCACAGCTGAGGACACTCCTTGAAAGTGAAACAAGACTCAATTGAGGTGTCCTCCAGCACAGCTTTGTTTCCAAAGGCATTTGTGGCACCTGCTCCCCTTCTCCAGGCAGGTCTGGGTGTCCCCTGCACTGGCAGGAGGATGGGGATGGTTTTTGGGGTACCAGGAGGGATGAAAAGCCTTCTGTGAAAGTATAAACAAGAGAGAAGCGTGGAAGGTCCTTCACAATCCCCCGCAGGGCTTTTCTGTTGTTTTGAAGCTCCACCCTTCACAGGGAACATTAACACAAACAACATGACTGGCAACACCGTTTTTTAAATTAAAGTGTTCTTAAGACAAAGTGTAAATACTTCTGGTGATCCTTCTTCAGAGTATTGGTAAATACAGCCAGCTTCCAGTGGAAATGATCATCTGACCGCAGAGCAAAATTAACACACTTTGAAGTTCTTCTGACCAATCCTCCTTTCTGTTACTAAATGCTTTTTTACTCCTTTTGTATGTCTTTGGCACAAAATCCTTTTTTTTTTTTAATTTGTCTTTTTACTTGTGGCACTTTCAGTTCAAATGCTGGAAACCAGAAGAAAAAAACAACCAGAACAGCTGTATAAACACAAGGTATTTAAGAAATAAGTGACTTCCATTAAGTGTTGACCTGCACTGCAAAAACTGTTCAAATACACAGATCAGAAAGACTGGCACCTCCATTGCAGCTTGAATCTCCCTTGATCAATAAAAAATTACAAAAATAGAAATATGCCACATCCTTAGCAAGAAAGTTCCTTGGAAGGATTAAGTCATCTCCAATAATGCTTTGATTTGTGACCTTCACAGCTTTGTTTTCATTTTTTTATTTCAAATGCATTTGAAGAATGTCTATAAATAGCTAATACTGACTGAATGCATAATTTTAGGCTCATTTTTTCAGTGTCTGGATTTTGGAGTACTTTGCTATGTGAAACATGGACCTGTCATCCATGAAACTGTGAAGTTCAGTGTTTAGAAAAATAATATTTTAAGGATCTAAATGTATTTGCTAATAGTGAGTGTAAAGCAGTAGTATTAAATTTATAATGCATGACTGAACCTGCAAAGCAAGTTTTTGAGCAAAAATGCAAGTTTGACTTACAAATTCAAAGAAACAGATTTCACATGGAAAAAAACCCTCATTATTTCTATATATAATGGCAAGGGAAATGCCTGTGCTCCTCCTCACACACTAAAAACAGAAGGAACAGGAATGCATTTAGTTCACCAAACCTGAATTCACAGGCGGCAAAAAAACTGCAGCAGAAGCAGGGTTTTGCACGTGGGTTAAGTGAGAAAGAAATATTAACAATTACTATTTGTTTTACTTCTAGCTGGAGGAGGAAAGCAATTCCAGGGTTAAGGCAGGTTGGAGTCCCTCTTTTCCAGCAGGGAAAAGAGAGAGATGCAACCACTTTGGAAGCAGTTCCCCCAAAACCAATGGGAAAAGTTTTAACGTCTAAAGACATGGAATCATCACAGAATCCCAGAATGGTTTGGGTTGGAAGGGATCTAAAAACTCATCCAATTCCACCCCCTGCCATGGGCAGGGACACCTTCCACTATCCCAGGGTGCTCCAAGCCCTGTCCAGCCTTGAACACTTCCAGGAATGGAATATCCACAGCTTCTCCAATTTCTCTGTGCAAGAATGAATAGAACTTCTCCAGGATAAGGCTGCAGTTTCCTTCTTGCTTAGCCTGAATTCAAACTCAGGGTTTAATGGAACAAATGCTTGCAGTCCAGACCTTTCTGTAGATGTAATAGGAAGCTCAGGAATGGGATGCAGGAGGGTTTTCTTAAGCAGTGGGGCCTTTTATATTTAGTTATTCTGTAATTAGTTGTTTTTATTGACATACGGCCCACAGATGGGCTGATCCACTGCTGCAGGAACAGGGCCAGGGTTTATGATCCTGCTCCATTTATTGTCATGCCTTCCACAAGGGCTCACAAAAACACCCAACGAGCACAGGGCTCCATCCCACTGCTGTCAAGGAGCAAAACTTGCACAGATTTCAGCCAGGCAGGATCAAACTCCACGGGCACACACATGTGCTGCACCCACTTCTGAAGGGGCTCATGCCTGGAAGGAAGAAGCAATTCTTCCAGCAGGGAATTCTGCTGCAGAAAATCTCTAATTCCCAGGATTGGTAGAAATAGAAGGCAGTTTTACAAGGAGCAGGAATAATTCCAGCTATTCCTTTAGCAGGGGAAACCCAAATACTGCCTTGCCCCATGAAATTGGTGTATTTGGGATGCTATTTGAGGGCTGTGAGTTTGCATGGGAATTTTGCCACAGGAATTTAAGTGAACATCTCTAATTCCCAGGATTGGTAGAAACAGAGGGCAGTTTTAGAGGCAGGAATAATTCCAGTTGTTCCTTTAGCAGGAGAAATCCAAATACCGCCTTGCACCATGGAACTGGTGTATTTGGGATGGTATTTGAAGGCTGTGAGTTTGCATGGGAATTTTGCCACAGGAATTTAAGACACTACACCCCAGGCTGGCCATCCACCCTTTCTTTTGGTCCAGCCATATATTGGATACCTTGTTACAACAGATCCAACCTGAAATTGTTTAGATTCTTCCAGTACTTTTATAATCAACATTTTTTCTTTGTTCTCTCCCTCCAAAGCGACAGATCCCGTCTCAAATTCTCCTGCTAAAAAATTATGAGACATAGACATATAATAATGTTGAGATTTTATGGTGGTTCTAAACCTGACTGCAGAGTCTGAGTTTAGAATAAATTTTTATGTACTGCCATGCATTTTTTTTTTTTTTGTGTGTTTCAGCCCCTCTTCCCAAGAGATGCAACTGTAAGTGAGATCAATCAGTATGTTTTAATACTACAAATAATTCCCACTCTTTTTTCCTGTTGCCCTCACTTGGGATATTTCCCCAGCTCCCACAATACCTGGGAAGGACATTTCCCCAGTTCCCATTATTACCTAGGAACTGCTCACTTTTTTTTCCACTTTTGATGTCTAAAACATTTTTAATTTCCAAGTCTCACTCCCATCCCTATACTCGACAAGAGCTGAAAAATGTTTTGCTCAAAAATTACTCATTTTTATTCCAAAACCCTCTTGGCCCTTCCGTACGTGCTCTGGCTAATTCCAACACCCATCTCCAGCACTGCTGGCAATGTGAGCACACAGCTTTTGTGTCAGCTGCTGAGATGCAGTCAGTGGAGGTGTGGTGTCCCATGGAACTCCAAAGTGAATGGTGAAGTCCACACCCACCATGGAGATCCAGCAAAAGAAAACCAATCTAGATGGCAGAGGACTGCCAAAACAATCGTGGTGTTCAACTGTGAGCCTTTAAACTGCTTTGTGTTTGACAGGAACTCAAAATGTGGGCCAAGTTTTATATCTGCTTCTACTTTTTTCATTCAGCCCTCAAGAAATGGTTTCTACTCCTTACAACAGTAAACTGCCTTCAAGATAACACAAATGCATGAGACACCAAGTTTGTTTCCACCTGCCAGGGTCCCAAAAAGTCAAACAGATCCTGGGTTGCATCCAAAGCAGGTGGGCAGTNGATCCCTTCCAACACAAACCATTCCATTATTCTCTGATTTTATGAATTAAACCACTGCTCTGGCCACCTTTTCTAGTTGTGGCCAACCTTAGAGCAATCTGGTTTTTTCTTATTCCTCATCACAGTTTCCACTGTTGCAATTTAAACTGCAACCCTTTGGCCTTTGCTGCACTCCTCTGAGAGAAGTGTAGCTCTGTCTTCTCTGCACTTTCCCATTACATTGCTGAAGATGGTAATAATAGTAATTCTTTTGTCAATCCTGCAAACTTTTTGCATTCATGCTTTTGACCTCTTTGCTCAGTGCTACACTGGCTACTACCTGACTGTTGTATCAATTCAGTACAGCTAAAAAAGAGATTTAATGTCCATCTCTGTGGGTGCATCTGCACATGTGTGTGGTGTTACAAGGGAAGGCATTATTTCAAGAGCATATGAACCCTTACAAGAGGCAATCAGGCTATGTTCCATTTCTGAGGGTCAGAAAAGGCATTGTGTAGGCAGTACTGACTACATGTTAAAGAACTTTTTGCCATCTGCCAATGCATTAAAAACAAATTGGCATCTGGCCATGGTGGCCTCATCAATTCTTCAAATCACTGACTTGACTTGTCAGAACTAAAGTATGGTCACAGCTTTAGCAGGACTCAAAGCCCTGATGCAGCTCTAAAAATTCATTTTGGGTTCCCTGCAGTTATGAACTATTAGAAAAACTCAGGTGTGTCAGTATTAAAGACTTTTTATTAGGCACGTTAGCATGGAGATTAAGATTTATATTCTCTGAAACATCAGTCTTTCTGTTCCCTAAACAAATGTACCCCTAAAAGAAGAGAAGGAATAAAGCAAGCTGCAAGTGTGAAGAATTTAACTCGGTGATGCAAAATATTTCCTTTAAACGCAGATCAAATTTCTTCCACTTTTTTATGTTTCAGGTGTGTATAAACATCAATACCCCATCTCCAACACCAGCAACTCTGCCTTTTCAGTGGAAATAAAAATGTAAATTACTGTCCTCACCACCCCAAGCTTTATGCTTTAGTTACCACTAAAGCATACCACATCATTGTGCTAATGAAATAGAGTTGGGATGATAAGAACAAATCAGTATTATCACTTCCACTCACTGTCTGATGCTTGCAGTTCCAATGTGGCCTAATTTTATAACAAAGCAACTTGGAAGTTGACTTTTAAGAGTGTTTGCAGCATGAGTTGTGCATAATTCATGTGCTTCACCTTCAAGCAGCTCACATCTCACAGAGCTCCTTGGGCAGGTACCTGACTCAGCCTCAAACATTACAGATCCTCCATTAATTCTATTTTTCCTCAGTTTCTGCTCCCAACATCCTTCTCCCCTTCTCCTGGCAGGAAGGCAGGAGGAGTCAAGCTGGTGTTCCCAGAATTGCACAAAGCACAAGGATCTGACAATCTCCCTCCCACTTCTGAGGCCTGGGGGGCAGCTGGGGACCCACAAAAATCCCCCCTTTAGGGAGACCATGTTCTCCATTGATGGAAAAAGAACATGCTCCAAATATCTTCCCTTTTCCACTGGCTACAGAGGGAGTTTAATGGAGACAAAACACCCTCCACAGCAGCTCTGCGAGTAAGCAGGGCATGTAGTCAGGGGGTAAGGAACAATTAGGCCTCGTTTATATTTGTGAAACAATTAGTCATTAATTAGGCTGGCTTCACATTTGGAAAAGGGGAATAGCTTTAATTAGAGTGGAATTACATCCCTCTGACAGACTTCAGAGGGAACTCTAATGGCAGGATGCAAACTATAAAGCCTGCCAGGCTTTTTACAGCATTTAATGGCTTATGGAGCATATTGGAAGGATCCAGTCCTTGCAGTGTGTATAACAACCATCTGCCACAAAACCCCACGTCCCTGCCAGCATCACAGCTACTAAACAGGGGGAGAAAAAGAATTTTAAAACAGTAACCAAATCCCCAGTTTGGATCAAGCATCCTCATAGCTGCACTTGGGCAGCTTCTCTCCCTAATCTAGAAACTTCTCTCCCCGTGGAATTCTTGCCATGCGATATAAAGAAAAAAATAAAGTGGCATTTAAGGAGATAAATAGTTAATGTATAGCTACAAAGTACACTTTCTTCTCTCCAGTTATGCTGTTAGCTAGAGGAAGGGTCTGCACATGAACTTTCAGCCCTAAATAAGTGAAGTTAATTTAATTGATGCCTTCTGTTCCTCATGCTGGGGCAGAAAATGGGCACTGGCCTCAACATAAAAGTTTCTTGGGAGCTGCAATTGTTCTGCAGCTTAGTTTGCATTGCCTTAGCTTAAAATCCCTTCCATGGGGATAAAGGGCAAATCTTCCACTGGAAGCTGTGGGATCTCTCCTGTAGAGTCCAAGGAATTCTTGTGGAGTTTGGCTTTGAGGCAGGACAATCCAATTCAAGATATTTACCTACAAAAATACACTCTCACCCTCTGAAATCAAAATGAGCAAGATGGAAGCAGATGATGTTAAAAATCCTAGCAGGGACTAGCATTGATGCATTCTACTTTCCAGGTATTTACACACAGATATTACAGGTATTTCCAGACTTTTTAACCTTATGACTAAAGGTTTTATTAAAAAAAAACCCAAACTACTACTCTAAGTGTTCTAAAGCACAATTGTGGACACCTGCAGTGTCTGTGAAACAAATGAAAAGGATTTAAAAATAATGATTTGGGCTTAGGAATAAGAGCTCCTTACAGAGAATTTCCTACACTTGTAAATACTCCCCTTTCTCATCTCAGCTATGGAAAAATGGGACACGTGGTAACTGAGGGTCAAAGTATTCAGAACTACAGGTGTAAAGCAAGACCTGGGTTACCATAAGTTTGCTGGAAACCAGCACAGGCAATGCCCCACCAACCAAAAAGCTCTTCCTGCACACACTCATACAGGTAAACAGTGCACCAGCCATGCAGAGATGTTATTTTCCATAATCACTGGGAAAAAAAAAATCACTCTGGGAGTAATTTCATAGCCAAATTCTCTGCTCATCTAACATTCCCTCAGGACACAGGCTGCCTCTAGCACAGTCATCAGGTGAAAGGCAAATAAAAGAAAAAAGCAAGGTAAGTGTGAGGGAACGTATAGGCAAGGACACCGTTTGTTTCCTAGAAGATGTTGCTTTCCACAGGAAAGAAGAAGAGATAATGGCAAAGGAAAAGCAGAATAAAACACTGGCTGTTACATCAGAAGATCAAGGAGGATAATAATACCCTGCTTTGTGCCAGTCTTCACTTTACTGCAGCCTTGGGAATAAAAATAAAATAACAGCAGCAAACACAGTCTGGGGTGCCCAAGTTGCCCAAAGGTTATTATGACCATTATGACCTTTTCAATCCTCTCTTATCTTGGAATATTTTATGGCAGGCCCAGGTTAGTTGATCATTTTCACCCCAAATATTTTTTCATCAGATTTTTTTTTTTATATTGTCATTGCATTTTGAACTTTTATGGTACAATCCTCCTCAGCTTTATCACCATCACCTGCATATCTTGATGTTCCACTTTCATTTCTGGAAAATAAAACCACAGTGTATCATTTTGCTGAGAACACTCTATTACAGCCATTCAATTATTGAAAATTTTCTTAATTCTGTTTGGTTTTTTTTAAGAGGAAATAAAAGAGAGGCATTCTCTAATCAGTTTTAGTTTCCAAGAAAACAGTATCTGCCAGTTATTCCACTTCAGCAGTGGTGAGAGAGCAAGGAAAAGCAAAGATAATATCAGTATTATACTGATTTTTTTCAAGGTCAGGTTGGATGAGGCTCTGAGCAACTTGGTCTAGTGGAAGGTGGCCCTGTCCTTGGCAGGAGGGTGAAACTGGATGATCTTTAAGGTCCTTCCAACCCAAACCATTCCGTAATTCCATGATTTACCAGCATGGCAGAGACTCCACGAGGCACTGTCTGGAGCTGGCTGCCTTGAACACTGAGGTCTGGCACTGCCAAGACCTGTCTGGACAATTTCTCCATGGTACAAACCCAGAATGTTGTCACAAACTCCAGACAAATTTATGCTGGGAGAGCGAATTTCTTCCCTTGAAATTCCTCTCCTCACATTTCCCTCTGCTCGAGTCTTTATCTCTTCTGCTCGTCTTGGGGAAGCCACAGGAATGAAAAAAAAAGAGGGAGACGTTGTCAGGAGCAGGACGGGACTGTTAATCAGGAAAATAAATGAACCTATAAAACTCATATAACCTCACAGAATATAAAGCAAAATTGGCCTGGTGGTGACAGTTTAATTCTAACCACCCTTTGCCAAAGTTTTGCTCTGGGTATGAATACACAGGTTGTCCAAAAGAGCAGCAAATGCCCCTTCTTTTCCTAATGCTGAGACACTTCTTTCAATGCACATAGTTCAAGATAAATCAGATGTTAAAAGAAGATATTTATGATCTCCAGGACTCAATAAACTGCATTTACACGTACAGTGCCTTGGCTCTTTCGGGGCTGAAAAGACCATAAGACCTCATGTATAGTTGTATAAATAAATGAATATATGAAATTTAGTAACAGGAATTCTTCTGACTCATGGGAGTCTTTGGAAAAAATCCCCACTAATCTATTAATAATAAAGAACCTGTAATGCTAAAATTGCAAACCCCAGCATGTCCCCTCTTCTCAGCATACCAGAGAGACTTTTTTCTGGTAACAGTAGCATATTCAAGACAGCACAGGCTTGACACAAGCCTTGTTCAAATCCTGAAGCCGGATACCTGGAATTAAGAGCATTCCCATGCAAGATATTGGATATTCAGCAAAATTCTCAGCTCACTGTAAAAAGCAAATATTTTTAAATGAGATAAGTACGAAAAGTGCCCAGTGCAATCAATCAGTGTAGAAATCCCAACATTGCTGGGACAGGTATCCAATTGTGTTCATTTTTTTTCATGTCTTTCATAAGAAGGGTCATTCTTCTGTCCTTCATGAGGACGTGGAGCTTTTGGAGCAAGTCCCAAGAAGAGCCAGGAGGTTGATAAGGGGTCGATAAGGAGCAGCTTCCCTATGGAGACAGGATGGGAGAGCTGGGAATGTTCAGCCTGGAGAAAAGAAAGTGGAGACCTGATAGCATCTTCCAGTGCCTGAATGGGCTAGAGAGAAGCTGGAGAGGGACAATTCATCAGGAACTGGAGTGACAGGACAAAGGGGAATGGCTTCAACCTGGAATCGAGGAAATTTAGGTTGGATATGTGAAGGAATTGCTCTCTGTGAGGGTGGAGAGGCCCTGGCACAGGGTGCCCAGATTTGCTGTGGCTGCCCCTGGATCCCTGGCAGTGCCTAAGGATGTCCAGGTTGGACATTGGGGCTTGGAGCAGCCTGGGACAGTGGAAGGTGTCCCTGCCCATGGCAGGGGTGGCACTTTAAGGTCCCTTCCAACCCAAACCATTCTATGATCCTACAATTCTTGCTGTATCTAAAATATAAATTTGGAGTACAACAAACACACACTGAAGTCACCTCGATTACATTTCAAGGTTTCTTTTATAGGCACTGTCTTTGGGGGTCTGAAATTTTGATTATTCAGCACAATTCTGCTGATTCCTAAGGTCAACTCCATGCAAGTAACTCAGCAGCATTTCCCAGAGCTCTGTACCCCAAAAGGCCCTGCCTGTCACTCTTGCACTTCACTTGTACAGAAAACACAGATTATGTCCTACTTTCTCCTGTTCTCTATCCTGAGCATGATGTGACCATTCCTCATATTTCCAGGTTCCTAAATTGGACTAATAATACAACTGAAAACATACATATAATATTTCATCAGCCATTAAAGGCACAGTGCAGTGACTGGGAGGCCTGAATTCCTTTCTTCTCTCCTTTGTTTGTCTTTGTGTATGTTTTATTTTTTATACAGTGCTTCAGGCACCACTCAGCAAATGATAATCTCCCTACACTGAGCCACAGAACAGTAAACAAAGCGAGGTGGAGAGGATCCCTTTAGCAAGGAGACCACGATGGTTCCATTTTTAGCCTCATTCTTCAAGGAGTGAGACTTGAGATATCCACAAAGAAGTGTTCCTTGACATTTTTCTTCCATCATCTTAGGAATCATTGTCTATTTTCCCCCAAATTTAACAGGGTTTAGTAGACCTGAAAATAATATATTCCATCAAGACTGAGGGGAGCAAAGAGCTGGGTGAAGCAAGGAAATAGAGCTGGTGTCCTACTGAGGGGAAAGCTAAAAAGCACCATATCAGAGAATCCACACAGGACAGCCCTGCGGAAAGGGGTTGGCTCCTTTTGCAGCTCAGGAACTATAGGCTGGGATCACTAAAAAACATGATTTGCCCATCTGAACAGAACCACCCTTTCTCTGCCATAATCCTGCCCATCAGCAAGGACAGACACTTCCTAAGAGACAAATTCCTGCCATCCATCCACCACTGTGTGCTGGGGCTGTCACCTGCAGGCTCAGCTGAAGTTTTACCTGAGCAAGGCAAGGACTTCAGCAGGGCAAGAGGAAATGGCCTCAAGTTGCACCAGGGGAGGTTTAGATTGGACATTAAGGAGTAAAATTCTGTACTGGAAAGGTGGTCAGGCATGGGAACACAATGGTGGAACAACCACCCCCGGAAGTGTTCAGCAAGGTGTGTGGCTGTGGCACCTGGGGCCGTGCTGGACTTGATCTTGGAGGTCTTCTTTAACCTTAATGACCCCGTGATTCTAAGGCTGATGGAGCAACAAAGCTGGATCTCAAAAGTGCTGGTCCAGCCCCTGTATTACTTTAGTGCAAGATGATATTAATGGCCTTAAACTGACAGAGGGCAGCGTTAGATTGGATATTAGGAAAAAATTCTTCCCTGTGAGGGTGGGCAGGCCCTGGAATAGAATTCCCAGATTTGCTGTGGCTGCCCCTGGATCCCTGGCAGTGCCCAAGGATGTCCAGGTTGGACACTGGGGTTTGGAGCAGCCTGGGACAGTGGGAGGTGTCCCTGCCCATGACAGGGGTGGCACTGAATGACTTTTAAGATCCCTTCCAACCCAAACCATTCTGGGATTCCATGAGAAGCAGTGTTTGCTCCTTCTGTGTGATATCTCTAAGCAGTACTTTTCCCTTTTGCAAATACCTGTAAGATTATACACATCTTAAATTATTCTTCCTGCCACTGCACTCCGGACATGGAAAAGTCCCTTCCCGACTGTCACAGACCTTCCTGGTTTGACACAAGAGTTGTTAAAAAAACACCAATTTATCCAAGCAGGAAATACAGGCAGGACTTTGTGCAGGTACAAGACACACACAGGTGCCTCCACAGGATCCAAATCTGTGATTTGGCCAGGAATTTTGCCAGGTTAACAACAACAAATCTAGCAAAGAAACAAAAAAAAATTGGGAATTTCATGTAGCGTTTTAGGCTTCAGTTTTCCTACGGATTCTTGAATCTACTTCAATCTCAGGGACAAAGATAATCAAATACAAATATCTCTGTCCAAAGACCAAGGCACCTACACCTTATTCACATGATAAAACCACTTTTGGTGACAAATTTATTAGTTGCCCTCAGTAAATCTTAGGAAGAAAAATACCAAGCGGCGAGGTCATTTACACTCAAGAGTAAAACAGCAATTTTTAATAAGACTGTATTTAAAATAAATACTCTTCCATAAGAATATGATTAGCAGAAGTTGCCCTCAAGAGAATCATCAGTGCAGCTAAATAATATATTTGTATTTGAACAAGAATGAAAGAATATTCAGATAACCTGAGATGTTTTCAGCTTACACAGAAGTGTGTTAGCTCTATTAACACAGTGCTTTTGAACAGAATTATACAAAAACTAATTTTAAACTATTAATGTTTTAGTGGTGAAGTCAGAATAACATTGTTCCTTATCCACAGCATAACAAGCTTTTCTCTCACAAACATTTTGACAAAAGAATAAATTGCAGATGTCTATTTTTCAACGCAAAAAAAAACCCCAAAAAACAAAAAAACCAACCAAAAAACCTCCAACATTTGAGCTACTAAAAGGTAGAAAATAGCCAGGGAGAATTATGACCAAATGCCAGATATTAAAAAGTTCTCCACATGTGGCACAGAAAGAAACAGCCAATTCACTGCAATTGTCTGCTTAACAGGTTGAGCCTCTCTCCAACTGGTAGCAATCAGGCAGGACACTAGAGCGGGCAGGAAATCTAAAATTAGGTTTTACTACCTATAATGGAGGATTTATGGGATAATTTAATTGGCAGTCTTGGGACTGAAACCCATGGTGGGGGAACAAAAACATCTTTCTGGATATACTCCCTGAACCCTTCCTGTAGTGGGCTGAACAATAAAAGTAGTGGGGAAATCACCCAGAGATGTAATATCCCCTTTCTGGTGCAAAGTCAGTGGTGCATGACAATGTTTGTGGGTGTGGGGGGGCTCAGCAGGGACAGGAGGAAGTCTTGCATTGATGCAAACTGATTTTTCTTCTTTTTAGGAGAACTGAGTCGCTTCTTGTAGTGAGATGTGCCTGTAAGGACACGAGGGATGATAAAGAGCCCCAGATAAATGGCAGGCTGGAAATCAAGGCTGTAAGGGCAGGAAAGCACAGCCCCAAAATTTTATTGCCTGTGGCAGATTAAACCCAGCCCTGTCCTCACCACCCTGGGACAGCCACTGCCAGCCCCAAGATCTGCTGAGCCACTTGGGCTTCCCTGTGGCCCCTCTGTGCTGACACAAACCTTTTAAAGCCAAACCTCAGGGATATCAGAAGCACTTTCTTGCCTTTCTCTGCTCACCAGGAGAGCTTTGAAAGGGTTAACATTCATTCTGAAAGGCTGTGCAGCCAAACAAGGGGTAACAGGATCCCCTGCTCCATCCCCAGGGGTGTCAGCACTTGCTACTGATGCCTTTGCCTGGCTTATTGCATTTATTAGATGGGCTTGGGGGGTTCAGAGAGAGGAGCAAGGACACGTCCCACTGTCACTGAGTGAGGGGATGAGCTCCCAGGTGCTGCTGGCAGGTGATTTACTGTAAATTCCCCAAAAACCATGGATCCCCAAGTCCATAGCTGACCAGGATGCAAGGAACAGACTGACATCAGAATGAGGGAGCACCAGCCCCACCAACCCCTTACAGAGCCCATCTCCTGACTCTGCAGTGCCACCACCAAATCCTCTCCCAAACTCACAGTCCCCTGCTGAGATTCCTTTTTAGCTTGTTTTTCCCGTTTCTCAAATCCAGCAGTTTAAGAATGGCCGTCACTCATCTCTGCTCCCAACCCCTAGAGCCAAGGCCTACCCATTCCAAAGTCTTCCTGTAATGGGATCTCCTCTGCAGACATTTATGAACACATTATGGCATTTGACAAACGCCTTCAGCTTTAAAACACATTCACAGTCATCTTCCTTTCCATGGTGACAAGCTTTGAGAGGATGACAGAGGAATACGTTTAGTGTTATTACCTCTGGCTTACCACTGGCAGCACCAAAAGGAAATGTAAACAATCAAGTCACTGTAACAATCCTTGATTATTATTCTTACGACGGCCCTGACATCAAGTTATAAGCTATCATAAATTAAAAAATGCATTCCCATTTATTTCAGAAAGCAACACGCAGGAAAAGGCTCAAAAGATTTCGAGGCTGCCTCAAGAACTTCTCTCTCAGCACATTTCAGACTTGATTGGTGTGACATGAAAAAGTCCCAGAAACAAAGGAAAATTTAACTCATTTCAAAAATCACCTTTCGGAAGGGCTCTGTTGGTAGGCACCAAGTCTACAGTGAAATCAGTCAGGCAATTTGGAAACCAACCCACTGAGACGGCTACAACAACTCCAAAAAAAAAGGTGTTTAAATCCAAGTATGGCAGTTTCAAGACTGGGCTCTGGTTTTTACCCTCTCCCACTTTTCAAACATCAACCATCCTTTTTTTCTTGCTTTTTCTACAGTTCCCCTAATCTTTTTTCAGGGTAATGTGAATAAGAAAAGTGCCATTGCCATCAACAGGGAAAAAGCTTTTGCAGTTTTTAAGCCACTCATGCTCCTCCACTAAAAGGACCCCCACACTCCCTGACAAAGACCTATCATTGCTATCTCTGTGATGCTGTTGAAATGTCAAATTAGGATCTTTTCATGATCCTGAAAAGTGTCCTTTCTGATAGATCAATTTACTTTCTATTTCAAATTATATTTAACCTTTCCTTTCTGTTTGAAATGTTTCTTCCACAAACTTCCCTTTTTATTTTCCCCGGCTTACATTTTCTTCCTTTGGGGATAACATAATTACACTGACATAAAGAAGAAAACCTTTGTGTCTTAAATATTGCCTCTCTGTTGCCTGAACTTAAAATACGTGGAAAGTTTATAGACCTTGACAGATTCAGGGTGTGGTACAACACACTCTCCTTCATGCAATGCAGCCTCCATCTGCGAGTAAGCTGCCTTTTCATGGAAATACTATTCAGAGAGCATTTCCATAAAAATTCACCCTGGCACCGCTCTGTTTCTCTTGTCATTGGCCCAGCTGTGTTCCTGCCTCGATGGAGTTCTCATTTTGAATAAGGCACAGCACTCATTTTCGTGGGGGGAGCTGGGGGAACTTTCCATCTTTACGTAAGAGCAAAGCCTGTGGTCGATGCAGCGGGGCTGCAGGAGGCATCAGTAAAACCCAGGGCAGTTGGATTTACAACCAGAGAGAGTCTGAGAATACATTTCAACCTCCTCCTGCCCTCGTTTCTAGGTCCTTATTAAAGACAAGGAATGCAGCACACTGAGTCCCAAACTTTGATTTCCCCAGTAGAAATATCAGGTTTTCTTGGGGTTTGGAGCAAGGTGATCTTTAAGGTCCCTTCCAACCCAACCCATTCAATGATTCAGTGATTCTAAAGGGTTTGAATCAGCTGAGGTCAACACAAAACCCCACACACTGAGCAGGAGACAGGGTCCAGAGGAAGAAGAGGCCCAGAAGAAGATGGAGCCGTCCCGTCCTTAAAGAAAAGATCACCTGGCCCAGATGGATGAGTTGAACAAGGTCATGCCACTGCTGCTGCCACTGCTCCTCAGCCTCTCAGCCCCAGCAGTGCCCTGAACCACTGAGTGCCTCCAAAACCCAGCTCCTTCTCTTCCCTCCATCAGCAAGCCACGCTGGGACTAAAATTTCCCCATTTCCCAAAACCTTCCCTACTCCTGCAGCAGCAAACAGCAAGGAAGGATCCCAGGATGGCCTCAGGTACCTGCTGAGCCCTTGGCCATCACCTGGAAAATGCAAATTCAGCTTTCTCCGTGCTGATGGGGATCCCAAAAACAGCCTGGAAGGCAGAGGCTGCTCCTGCATTGCTCCCAGAAGGTGAAAGGTCCCACCATGGCACCAAGGCAAGGACACCCCCATGCTGGTGCTCACACATCACCACACTCTCCTGTGTTCAAAAGGCATTTCGAGCACGCTCCCCAAACACGAATACTAAATTATTATTTTATTTTAAATTACGGGGTTTGTATTTTTCCTGCAGCGCTTGCCCTGCGCTGAGGCTGGAAATGGACAGTCTGCGGTCTCTTTTACGGAGCTGTTTTTATCCTCTCGGAACCAAAGTGGTAAACCACTAATGGCAGGAGCATTTTTCTCATTATCAGTTACAATGTTAATGACTCTTATTTAAGCAAGCAGCATTTTAAAAGCTTTCAGCCTTGCTTGTTCGCTTATTAGCCCTCAGACTGTTTATTGTGTCTTGTCTTAAGAAAGTTCTTTTATGATGTTGAAGGGAGGAGGCCATTTCAAGACCCGGCAGCAATTTGCATCAGTAAACACTTGAAGGAACATGTTGCTCCAGTGTCTTAAAACTGACTCATTTTCAAAATCCCTTGCCTGAAGGATCAGTGCACTCTGGTGCTCAGGTCGAAATGTAAATAGCTAAATGTTCAAATAAAACCGGGGCAGGTTTTAAACCCAGTGTTAGGATCAAACTCTGCCTCGGAATCTTGTGCAAAATATGCAGCCTACTCTTAGAAAATATCAACAGAAACAAAGTGTTTCAAATTTATTTGCCTTACCCTCCATCTCCAGGAGTCCAAAGCCACACAGAGGAGAACAGACCATAGAAGTTATTTTCACACAAGGACCACAAGGGACTTTTGTTGGCTTCCCTTTTTTTTCAAGCCCCATCCCAATGGTGACATGGAGAAAAACAGAGGCATCACACAGCTACCTAAGGGCACTCATGGAGAAGTATCCAGCGTTGGAATGGGAATGGGCAACTTTAGGAAGGGTAGAAAGCCGAGCACAAAGGCTCTGGCAGCCGAAAAAATCAGAGCACATTCATAAAACAACAACCCAACGTTTAGAGAAGTGTCGAACAAAGTGGTTGCCAAAGGGTTGCTGTCATCTCCAGGAAAAGCAAGCATGCCACAGATATTTCCTGTGCACGCTGATCCTGGGGGAACAGTAAAAGTGGGTTATTACACAGACCTACTCTCAGTGTTCTCACTTTCATAACACACATGAGTGTTTCCTCACGGCATCCATTCTTGCTCGAAGCCATTGGTGGGCAGCATACCTAACTCAGCTTTTGTTTAACTTCTTATGTTCTTCCCAGGTAATTGGCCCTATGGGACTTTAATCCAAATGGAGTGTGTCTTTGTAGGGACCTCGCAGAGGTATTTCTAATGTTTAATGGTCTCCTGAATTACTACTTTCCTCCCACTGAGAAGGAAATGGGCTCACCGCCGTCCGCTTCCCCGCAGCATTCATTACCACTGGAAACACGGATGTGGAAACAGCATCCCTCAGCCCATCCCATGCTGCAAAAGCACATGGAAGAAGAGGCAAATATTCATATTCCTTGACAGAAAAAGGCTTGCTCCACGTGGATGTGACCAAGCAAAGGTTCCCTTCACATGGAATTATTCACAATTCAGCTATCTGGGCTCACTATAGGAGGGTGAAGGAACTGGATCCCGGCACAGCTCTGTGGCTCAGGGTGACATGGGCATGTACCTGGCAGCAGTGTGGGGATGGGGATCTGCCTCTGTGGGGTTATTTGTTGCCTTTCTAGCATAGCCCTTTCTCCGACCACGTCTTAATGTCTTCCAGACCCCCAGCAGCCCTCACACCACATGCAGAATAGCAGCACTGTGGAGTAACTGGTTAATGAATTATTCTCACAGCCTGCTCCCTGTAGGAGCTGGTACACAGCTCAGCGCCTGCCAGCAGCACAATGGAGAACCAGCCCTCAACTGCTGGCAATACCTAATTTAAAACCCTTGTAATTATAGCACTACAATAGTAACATTTAGTTCACCTAGAAGCCAAGTGCCTCATTCAATCCCTCTGCCNACAAGGTGGGCACAGGGCACAGCTCGGGCTCAGTGATTTTGGAGGTTTCCAACTGTAATGATTCTGTGCTTCTGTATCACAGAAAACTTCTAAACCAGCTCTACTCAAACACAGGAGTTGAAAGGTTCCCTTCAGACAACACAAGTGGGGCTGAGAAGGGAGGACCATCCCCAGGGCCATTGATCCAGTGCTGGATTAGTGATAATCCTGTGTGTCCCACAAGCCTGCTGGGCTCTTCCTCCCTTTTCTTGCCTGCTGAAATCACCTGACTCTCTTCAAGAGAAGGAGACAATATTAGAGGTGATGTGCTTTGGCTGTAAATGTCATCATATCCAAAACGCCTTTCAAATTTAAAGCAGAAAAAATGGGATTCCCCAGCAAGAGGAAGCTACTGGGTCCAGTGAGGAATTAAAACAGGAGACCTTGACAGCAAATCTTCACTGACTCCTGCCTGCCAAGGGACTGGGAGGAGGCCAGAGATGGAGCAGGAGGGAGTTGTGAGATCTGCAGGCGGATGACCCGTGTCTCCTCCTCTATGAAAGATGAGCCCACACAGAGAAAGGGGAAATTCTCTGAGCTCATATGAGGGAAATTTTATCAAGAGAAAAAGCAGTGGCTGTTTCCTGTGCGAGAAAGACGGTGCCTTTAAATGCTGTAGTAACTGGAGGGAATTAGGGCTTTAGGAAATCAGCAGTGAGAACATGTCCAGGGCTTTCCAGCCCCAGCAGAATCATGAGGAAGGAACACTTCAGCTGAAGAGCTTTGCACCCTTGAAAGCCATCGGAGAAGCTTCAGCCACTTCAGCAAGGTCAAGATTTCCTCCACTGAACAGAAATTCAGAGTTTTCAAACTTTTTCATGAGTTATTCTGGAACAGAGGAGGAAGATGAATTTATGGCTTGGTGTTCTTTTTCCATGTAAAACCAACTGAAAGTGGTAAATTCGTTAAAACTGTCTTGTTTTTCTTTTCAAGAGAGCAATGCTCCAAAGGAGAACAACAGGACTGTCAAACACCCAGGAGCACATGTGGTGTGCTTACACCACTGGTTTTGAGTTTCCCTGCACCAGCCAGGCTCCAGCCTCCTACCAAACCATTAAAAACAAGAAAGAGACGAGAAGAGTTCAAAAATTCAGTATCACCTACTTAGCCGGGAGTGACTTTTTGCGAAATGATTTGCCTTGCTAATCCTTTCCATGGAATGCAGATGAGGGTCGATAGGGACGGGGATCTGGCTGGGGTGGGAAGAGCCCGGCTCCATCAACGTCCCCAGGAGCTGGAGGGGCCCTGGGCTCACCAGTGAGAGGAGAACTCACCCCTCATGTGAGAGACAACCATGCCAGGGCTCGGGTTGCCAGTGATGATTTGTTTCCTCGCAGGTCCATAAACACGGATTACGTCAGTGTGGTTTCAGGCTCATTTTTAGCAGAGGCCACTCAGTCCAAGAGGAACCAGAGGCAGTGGTCAAATGGAGCCTCTCTGTGCTCCAGACGAGCCCACGGATCCGAACCTGCTCCTGCAGGGACACAAGGATGCCAGAAACCGGCGCAGAGCGCTGGCCAGGATTCATCCAACCGTAACAGGCAGGAACGAGGGATCACGCTTTTCCACTGCAAATGGTAAAACTATCCGAGCCCAAATCCCCTCCCCACGAATTTCAAATGCCTTCTTTCTGCTCTTCCTGGTGTTAAACACATGTTACATTCGCCTTACAAAACGTGCACAGCTTGTCTGGTTCCGAAGCAGGGGCTGGAGCGTCCTCGCTCTCACTCCCGTTCCTGCCTTCCAAGAGAAGCGCCAGAGAAAGGATTCTATTTTTGTCAGGGTTTAAAGGGCACGGTCAGAAAAGTGACTATGTAAAAATGGCACCTTTTCATCCAGCAGATCTGTTCCCAGTGAGTATTCTGAGTCATGTCTGCTTACTTTAGTGACCAAAATAGATTTTTAGTACTTCTCACTCCTCTCTAGTCCTGCGGAACCAACACAGCAAAGAAGGACTTATGTAAATCCTATCCTGGACCGAAACCTGTTGGGATGAACCCAAGGGGCAGAAAGGAGGGCTGGATGTGTCCCTGGGGGTGGCAGAGGGGGCAGTGCCCCACCCCAGTGCCACAAATGCCACATCACACAGGGAGGTGTTAACCCAGAGGGAGAGGAGTGGAGGACAGCCCAAATTCCCTTCACCTTGGCTCCTGCACCCTTCAGCAACCTGATCCTGACCCCCATCCCACATTCCTGCTCTGCAGTCCGACCACAGGCCCAGCTCCCTGGGCTCACATTTGGTTACAACTCTGTCTCCTGTAAACTGTCGTGGAAATCACAAGCAAAAAAAACAAACACGGGGCTCGCCCCTCCTTCCCCACTGGCTCCATGCAGGGCTGCTCTGCAGGCCTGGCTGCAGCCCTGCAGCTCAGCTGTGCTCCTTGCAGGGACCAAGGGGCTAAAAATTGCTCCTGACAGGCAAAAAGTTCATGGCCTGTCCAAAAGAAACTTTCCATACTGGTACTTCGAGAGATTTAAGTACAGACCCAGGGACGTTATCTATACAGCTGGACCATCCTAAAAAAAAAATCACTTTACATGGTTGTTATTATTTCCTTCATGAGCAGAATAGAATCCTAATAGAAAGGCAGCAGCATTAATCCATTCCTATCTTACTCTGAGGCTGAAAGAAATGATGGCTAATGTTTTCTTACTCAAATTTTCAGTGAAGAGAGCAGTGCAGAAAGCATAAAAGGGTTTTCTGTTCTATTTCTAATGTTCCAATTTCTAAAGAAAAAGGAAGCTCGACAGTAAAAATTAAACTGTTCTGTTTGGTTAAAATTAAACTTCACAATTATAATAATAAGTAAGTAATAATAATAATTATTATTTCCACTCAGACTGTAAAACATTCATCTGGTCTCTCTGCTATGTTTTACTTATATTTTTTCCTTTAGTCTCCCTAAGATCAGCTGCTGGGGGGCCTGGATTGGTCTCTGGATGCAGAACTCAGGGCACTCCATGCCAGCCACGTAAAAGCCAAAATACCCAGGCCTGCAACCCCAATTCCTACCTGAGCTGGTGGACCACCTTCTGCACCTTCAGTGCCTTTCCCAAATGAGCATCAGTGTCTCAGGCTGACAAGATTACCCTGTCCTCTGGCTAGGCTGGAATTTACATAACTGCTGTCAGCCAGATCCTTGATTTTTGGATGCCTACAGCGAGGTGAGGTGAATCCTACCCTCCTCCAAAAGCCATTTTTCAGTCTCATCACTTACAACTGACTTCTCTGCACGGAAGGAGGAAGAGGCCAGGTTCAGGTTTCTTCCAGCTCTTCATTTCAAGAGGGTGATGAATTGCTCTGCTGAAATGAAGCCTTGGAGGTGCCTACAAAGGAGGTGCCCACGGTGGTGTCAGGATGTTGACACATATTGGTGACAGATGATTTGGCTTGTCTTGGTTTGCAAGAGGTACAGAGACTGCTACAGACTGCTATAAATACATAAAAATGCCAGAGAACTTATAAATGCAGCAAAGGAATGAAGAGCACCAGCCCAAAATTCCCAGCTTCACATTCTGGGCAAATGTAATGAAATTCAAGAAAAGACACAAGATATCAACTACAAATAAACTAGATCTTGATTTGATATTAAATCCTTTCTCTTATCTTAATGTGGTAATAAACCTTTATTTTTTTCCTTTTCCAACCCTGTTTTTGCACAAGCCTGTGTAAAAAAACACCCCTTCTATAAGTCTTTGAAGAGCCAACTACAATCAGAACAATCAATAAAACAGCAACAGAACTTCTTTGGGGAAATGATGGAGAACTTTTCCCATGGCTGCATTGGAAGTCCTGCAAATCAGCTGCTTTTCCAAGCAGATTTTTCAGTTTAGTCTCAGTGCATGTTGCAATGCAACATCTTTAAGTTACTTTAGTAGTTAATCCTTTGTGTATAATTTGTGAACTCTATAGAGAGCAGTCCATTTTATAAACAGAATTTTAAACCACCGGGTTTAAATTTATTGCAGGGTTTATTCAGAACTGACAAAGCCCCCTTAGAAAACGGAATTTTGCTAAGAAGCCTTTCCTTCTGCATAACTACAAGACTTCCTTCTGTATAAAACCCTTTTTTACTTACACAGAAAAATATAAACTATAACAGAAATGCAGCTTGTCTAAAGTGAATTGCTTGATTTCCATATTTCATTTTATTCTCATTTAGTGAGAACACTTTACAGAAAGAGATACATCTTGCAATTTTCTAAATCCCTGATTTTTACAGGTAAATTTAACTGCACTGAAATCACACAGTGACTGCATGCATTATAACTGCTGAGTATCAAAAATAAGTGACTTGTTGAAAGGGTTTTTTTTTTTAGTCAAAACAAATCAAATCTAGCATGTATATCTATGCTTGAGAAGCTCAAAGTAAAGCAATCAATTCAATGCAAAAATTATGAAAGTGGGGAGCCTACATGCCTTAAAAATTAGAAGAAATCAATCAGGTTTCACAAAATGTTTTAAGTCGTCTACAGGGCAGCAAACGCCAACGCTCCCAGAACCAGAAAAATGAAACGACCTGAACAGCTGATAAATCAATGCTTTAACAGCATAATAGTATCAAAAAAAAAAAAACCAAAGAAAACAGACCCTTACCAACCATTTGTAGCAGTAAAAGGCAGGAGGAAAAGACGCTAATTCAGCAGGCAATGCATTTGGGATGACGGGACAGAAACTTTTCCCTGACACACTGATACCTGCACAGCCTCACCAGGATGCCTCTGTCCCAGCCAGGGCTGTGACCTGCCCTGCTGTCCTTAGGGAAGGAGCTGAGTGTTGGCCACAGGCAGCATTCCCAATTCCCAATTCCCAGACAGCTCCAACGCCTTGGCGCTGCCCCGTCCAGCCCAGCACCCCAAATTGCTGTATGGCCGCGGCCGGGGCGAGCTCAATCAGGGCTTTCCTCCCCCTGCCATTCCTTTGGAGGTGAAAAGCAAACAAGGCTGTTTCATTAGGGACCTCCTGGAGGAAGCTCAGACCTTGGGTGTCTGAGCAGAGCTGATTGGAACCACATTTGAGGTGGGATTTGCTGAACCGGCCTCGCGCGGGGCCCGCCGTGCTCATCATCCCCTTGCTCTCCCAATCAGCAGCTAATTAATTAGGTGTGCAGGGTACCCAGCCACAGACACATTCAGGAGGCCTGAAACACAACTGAAGTCAGTATTTGTTGGCAGGAGCAGGACCTGAAAGAGGCAGCAGCTTTGGAATATGCCACCAATGCTGCCGAGTGCCCAGGCAGGAGCACGGCATCTTTCCGAAGGCTGGAAGCAACGCTGCTGCCAGGACACTTTAATAAGCACCTGGGTGTCGTATCATGCATTAAATATTAAAATTAATCAACACAGAAAGCCTCAAAGCAAAACCAAACCCCCACCTGTGCACAGCAACCACTCCTCAACCCACTGTGGTCAGCCAGAGTTGTGTGGCTACAGCTCGAGGCCCTGGGGTTTGAAGCATCCCCTATCAAAGCTGGTTGCATCTCCAGCTAAAATGAAAACATGTGTTTATTGTTTTTTCTTTGGGCAGACAGTTAATATTTATGCGATGCATTATCAAACAAAAATAACTATGTATTTTGTTCCTGGAATAATGGGGCTTTTTTTCTTATTGGAATGAAGCTGTGCCAAGGAGGGATTGCAGCTGATGCAAGCAGCGTGCAAGAACAATCCACTAACCATGGCAGCTTTCTAAATGAAAAATTTCTGAATTCCAGCATTTCTGAACAGGGGTAAATCGAGGAAAATAATTGTTGTGGTGGAATCTCACACTCCACACAAGCAAAAGTGCCACCCAAGGCAGGAGGAGATTCTCCTGCCACAGCCAGAGCACTGCAGGAAAAGCAGGCGTGTTGCAAATCCATTCATGCTTATTTTAGATCAAGTCTCATTTTTTGCTCTCAAACAACGTAAAAAGTACCTCACTGTACACATTTTATTTTTGATAAATCTCCCATTAACGAGGACCATGTCCACAGCAGAATAAACTCTTTGGGTTTCATTGTGAAATTGCTGTTTCTTGAATTCAATTAAGCCCTCCAGATTATACACAGACCACTAAATATAAATAGAAGAGGTTAAAACACAGTTTAAATATAACAGATATGGCCGCAACTCCATATTTAGATATACCCTTTAATTTTTTCCTATTGCCTGCTTTTTACTTACATTTAAATTTAGCAAAGTAATTTTAGACGGCCAGTTTTCTACCTACACTAGTCAACTACGCTCTGAAGGAAATATATTAGATTAGATACCACCACCTTCCAAAATGACAAATTGGGACAAATTTTTTGGACTCAAACCTTCAACCAAAAAGACAAAATGCTTGATTTTTCTGGGAAACCTGCGTGTCAAAAAGGGCACAGCCAGAACCACCCTGGGAAGTAAAAAATATTCCAGCAGCTGTGAGAGCGGCCAGTTGTGGGCATAATGAAAACCAGTGTGGTGCTATCACACAAAAGGTAATTCTTCCAACCCAAGACAAACAACATTATAATTCAGACTGAAAATATCTTTGCCCCGTGTGAATTTTTTTTTTTCTAAAACAAAAGCATTTTAAATCAACTGTACAGGAAAAGTGCCATACAAAGCACTGATGCCTGGCATCCTTTCCCACCTGGACAGAAAACCAGTGGGCAGCTTTAGGCACTCAGGGCTAAGCCTGCCCCGCTGACCTCAGCTGATATGGATCAGGCCCAAAGGGCCCTTTCCAACCTTACCCCCTGTCAACAACTTCCACCTCGAGTTCGGGACACAGATTTCCACAGAGCTGCTCACATGATTAAAAGGAGTACAGTTTGCCCTTACGGCTGCCTTTTCCTGAAAAAAAAAATAACAACTATTCACTTGAAAGAAAATGGCAAGCTTCCTGATAGTGGAACAAAACCCCACTGCAATGAGTATTCAACAGAAGGGCTTTGTTTCGACCCAAACATTTTAAATTATTTCGTTGTTACCTGCTTGTAACTCCTGGAGCATTTATGAATGCGCAGGCGAGGAAAGGAAATGTAACGTGTAATGTTTTGGGGCTACCAGATGCCATCAGCACCGCAAAAGCTTCTCATGTGTTTTCTGATCCTCCGCGGGAGGAGGAACTGCTGCGTGCAGGGATCACAGCAAAACCATCAAAATTCAACACTCTGCAGAGGGAGAGCAGTGCCCTGAGCCCCACGCTGGGATAGCAAAGCACCGGGGGTTTGGAGAAAGAGCAGTGGGAAAGGATTTGCCTCATCAGCAGCCAGGTATTCTGTTCACGGGCTGTTGTTCAAACCAATGGGACTGGCACAGCCTTCCCAGGGTTTTCTGTTTATTTACACAGCTCAGAAAATAAACTTCCCACAGCAGAGCAGGTAGCAGAGACACTTTCACAGGGCAGGCTCTTGGGCAGAATTGTCATTTGAATACTGACAACAGCGGGATCCAAACTGGTGCTCCAGACGGAAAAGGGCAAACAAATGAGCATCCTTGTGATGAGAGACACAACTCCCAGGTCTGGAACAATCTGGGGTTTAAGCTCATGGTTCCCATCATTGAGAGTCCTCAGAGGACTCACACACCCAGATTTCTGCAGTGCCTGACAAAGAGCTCAAATTCACTTAAAAGAAAGAGAGAGAAGCCCCACAGGCACTTAAAAACCAGCAGAAGGAGAACATGCTTAATATACATGTCTATTAGAATCTATCCCTAAAAACCAAATGCTACAGAAATGACAATCCAAATAGAATAACACCTCAGGAGCAAAAAGTCCGACTAATCACACCTAGGACTTTCCCTGACAGACAATTTATAAAATTCCTGTAATGTGTAACTCTATCCAGTACTATAGGATTTGTTTAACTTTGGGACTAAATTGTGGGAGGTGGGGACAGATGCTGTTCAAAGCTCTAAACTTTGAAATGTTTTTGGAGCTGGTAGATTTTTTTCTTGCAAAGTTTTCCAAAGAATTTGCCATTGTGTGCCCACAAATATGAAAGAGAAACTAAGGACTGATGTTGCAATTCCAAGGTACCATGTTTTTGTTATTATAAATGTCCTTTAAGAAACAGATCAGATAATCAACATAAAAATATATTTGTCTCGTATGAGGCATGGCTTGGTCTGTTTATGCCTTTACTTATTTACTTCTAATTGGGAAGCTGTCAAATAATCTGTTTCTCTTGATTTTCCTATCAGTTCAGGTGTGCCTGAAATCACACACCTGATATATGTATCCTGACAAAAGTTTGTATTTCATACCCCAGTGAGAAGCTGGCTTTGTCTGCTTCACTTGTTTTAGTGAAACCAGTGAAGTGCTCAAAGGGTTAAACCAAAGGAATGTGACATTTCTCCATGTGCAGTTCATAGACCTATCCTGGTTTTCCTAATGGACTCAAAATTACATGGGCAGAACGGGGCAGAATGTAATTTCCAAACTCCTACTTCAGAACAGAGTTAATTCACAGAACGACACTTAGAATACGAATAAAAAAACTTCATTAGACAACGAGCCATTTCCTCGCACCGTGGGCTCTCAGCAAAGGCAGCAATGAATGGAAGTTTACGTTAGCCAGAACTCGCAACTCCAGCTTTTGTAAATACAATTACGTGCACTCCAAACTCCTCAGCAAAGTCATCTGGTCACCAAAACAGTGCCCTGCATATCCCTTACTCTGAAAAGTACCAAACTCAACCCTGACTCGCCTCAGCCGCGCAGGTAATTGAAGGTTTTCCTACAATTGAGGAACTGGCCAGCTTTTGAAAAGCCATAGAGCTATTAGGTAATTGAATGATGAATTGCTGAAAGAATTACAAAGGCACCAACGCTGCTATTACGATCCAGGCGGGGGGAAAGTGATGCCGAGGGGGAACGCGATGCAATTTCTGCCCGAAAAGCCAGCGGCCAGCCCGAAGCCGAACAGCGCCGATGCTTCAAAAGTTAAGGGAACTCGGGCAGGGTTTGCGCAAAGGATGCGCGGCTGCGTCTGCCCAGCCCTCGGGGCTGCCACGCTCCGGCCAGGGGACACCCGGCCGGTCCCCGTGCCCTGCTCGGAGCCACCGAGCCGTGCCCGTGGTCGCTGTCCCCGGCTGGTCACTCGCCCGCTCCGTCACTCGCCCGGCCGGCCCNAGAGCGCGTTTGAAGGGGCGAGAGAACAAGAGCGCGGTTGTGACGGGGACCCGACGGGAATGGCAGCCTGGCCCCTCAACCAGGTGGCAGCGGGAGGAATAACGGGATGCTCGGGAATAAAAGGGGAGCGGAGCGGGGGGTGGAGGGGGAGCAGAGGAGGCTGGTCCGGCCGGAGCTGCAGCCCCTTCTCCCAGGGGTGATGGAGAGGGGACCCATCCCGGCGGTGGCATCGGCACTCACCTCGCTGCCGGCGGGGAAAGCCCGGGGGGAAGCGGGCGGGGCGCCCCG
>VZTZ01021492.1:171172-203404 GCA_013400955.1 Drymodes brunneopygia | reverse complement strand
CCTGTCCCCTGTGCCCTGTCCATGTCCCGTCCCGGACCCGGGGCTCCTTACCGGGGCTCCGCTCGTCCCCGCCGCCGCCTCGCCCCGACCGTCCCCGGGCATCGCCCGGCACCGGCGTCCCGAGCAGAAAACCCAGTAGTCCCTTGATTAAAAATAATAATTAAAAAAAAATTTTAAATGTAATTAAAAGCGTCTCAGTTTTTTAAGGCAGAACTACATAATGTATTAATTGGTTGCTATTAGCATGCAGTTTTATTGAGCATAGCACACAGAAGTCTGATTGTAAGCGAGGAGTGTTTTCAATGAAAGTGGAGTTATTTTAGCTGCAGACATGTTTACATTTCTGTGGTTTAGTCTATAACTTTCTCTTTTTCTTGCTTCAGAATTCTGCTCCATGAAGCAAAGCCCTTAGCTCCCAGACATTCCAAAAAGTCTGCCAAAATAATAGGGGAAAAAAAAAAGGGAGAAGGAATAAAAAAAACACACACAGAGACCCCCAAGTCTGGGTCAGGCTCAGGGCTGGGTATGGGCAGAGCAAGTATACCCCCTCCTCACTCTCCCTCTCCAGTTAAAAAGCCTTCAGGGCTCCATTTCCTGTTTTTAAGGAAAAAATAAAGCGGGTCTAGGACTGATTTTAGACACTGCCTAGACCAGGGCTGGTGGGTGCCGAGGACCTTTAACTCTCTCAATGCCAAAGGGTACCTAATAACACCCGTCCAGGCAACCACACTTGGAGTAGCCCCGGCAGAAAGATGGGCTTTTTACCCCAATGTGTGGTTTTTTGGGGGTGACTAAGAACCCAAAGGTCCCAAGCAACCACGGAATGAGCAGAATGAAGAGATGAAATACCCCAAAAGTGGCACTGAGTGTCCTCTGCCACTGCAGCACCCACCTATGGAGATCTGGTGAGCCCGTGGGGTCCCTTCTCAGAGCTGGGGACAGTGTTGTCACCCACCCCACCTTCCCTGCTGTGGATGGGCAGCATCACTCGTGTGGCCCTCAGTGAGTGGGCGTGAAAACAACTCGAGCTCCTGGGCGTTCAGTCCGCAGCTTTGGAAAATCAAAACGGAGCAGCCCGGCTAAAATTAGGAACGTGCAGTAGTGAATGAAGCGAGGCAGCCGTGGACGCCTCCCCACAAAACTCCCAACTCAAGTTTTCCACTCCAAGGCTTGGTGGGGTGTGATAGGAATAGAAACAGGAGTGATCAGAATAAAGCACTCCTGTAATGAGGGGTTGTGTCTCCAGGGAGGGGACAAGGAGAGGTGGCAGGGCAGAGGATGCTGCCGCAATGCCAGGAGCCACACAGGGCACCCTGTCCCTTTCCCTTTCTAAGGGAAAATCCTTGGATCTGCAAGCAGCAAGGCAAAGCCTCAGGTGAGGCAGGGGAAGAAAATTCACCATTTTCTTGGCCCCCTGGCCCCCAACATTTGCCTCCCAACCTCATCCAAAACATTTTTATGTGTGTGTGTGTGTGTGTGTGTGTCCCCTCCCCAGACTTTTTATTTTTACACGCCAGATGACTCCTGTATATTTGGACCTCTCGCTTTTGAAGAAGCCAGAAAGCATTATGATTTCCCAGTGCTTAAAAAAAAAAAAAAAGAAAAGAAAACACCTTCCCCCCAAGATGTTTTATATTAATTTAAGTATCGGTTCCTGGTTCATGTCAGCCCCTTTCACAATGAAATGTCCTGCGTGGGCTGTCACACCTGCTAAATATAATCCTCTCATTCTTTTGATATTCTGCAAAGGGCCTTTAAAGGTTCACATCCTCCAGTCTGGAAGTTTAATTGCTTCATCTCAGATTTTTTTAAGAAGCCTTATAAATTTCTGATTTTTGTGGATTTCAAAGGAGCAGGGGGAGGGATGGGATAGGGATGCGAGGGCGATGCTGCGAGCGCTGCACCGACACATCCAGGTCCTGTAAAAGCTCTGACCCTCCAGCTCGTCCCACAGCTTCTGCTCTTTGGGGCAGACAACTTGAGCTCATTTTATGAGTTACCAATGAGTTAAATATGAAAATAGTAGCCTATTTCACTATGGTAAATACTCACCAGGGAGGAAATCACAGATTCAGTTTTATAGAAGGTAATGGAGTGAGATTACCCACACTAATGTACTTAACTCTTCAGAGAACATAAATCCAGCAGGAGACAGCCCCAAAACCAGTTGATCCCCGAAACAAACTGCAGCCAGCAGCAGCTTCATCCTTACGAGGTGCTGGTGGCACCAGCTTTGCCCCGTGGAGCTGTGGTTAGAAACTCCTGGTCGAGAGGAGTGTGGTGGTTACAGACTCCAACAAGAATGTTCCTGGGGCCAGAAAATACCTGGCAGGATGGGAACAGGAGGGCTGGGGGGAAATCCTGCAGCCCCAATCTTTGTACACTGCCCACAGCAGCTCTGGGTGACACGATGGCCACAAATTCTGTGAAAATGTGATGCATAATTCCTGTTAAATGAGATGAAACAGCAGAGAAGGGGACACTGAGCATGGATGGCGACAAATTCTGTGAAAGTGTGATGCATAATTCCTGTTAAATGAGACAAAACAGCAGAGAGGGGCACACTGAGCATGGTGGCAGCTCCACCCTGTAGCTGCAAGAATGGTACCCATGGCAGAGCCCCCAGAATCCTGTATTTTCCTGCAGCAAAGCCAGCAGAAGTCATGTCCAACTCTTGGTGAGTCCCTGTGGCTCCATCTCCTGCATCACCTCCAGAGCTCAGGCACTCCCTGGTGCAGGGGACAGGTTGGCAGCCCCACCAGTGACCAGCACAGAGGACAGCTGAGCTGCTCCACATTGCCATTCCATACCCAAAAAATGTTCTGACCTTTCCAGCCCTACCTGTGTAGGGAAATTCAGGTGGAAATTCAGCGCACGTTCCTGCAGCGTGCAAGTGGTGGGAGCACAAGGTAGGAAAGGGATGCAGGGCCAGCCAGGTGGGAGGCTGGAGCATCCCTTGCTGTGCCACCTTCCTGCCACCAGCCCCAGCTCCCTTGGCCCTGCAGCTCTTTGCTGACAGCTCTGTCACAGCAGTTGTCCCCAAAGCTGACCCTGGTGTCCTGTGCAGGGACAAGATCCACTCCAAAGGCTCATTCCTGGAGCTTTCTCTCATGAGGGAGGAGGAAATTTCAGAGCCAGATGGGTCTTCGAGTGCTGCCTCTTGCTCAGGAGCATCGTGGGGAAAGAAAAAAAAAAAGTGTTCACGTCATTTTCCATCTCCTTAAACAAAATTTTCAAAATACAAGTTTAAACAAACGATAAAAATTTACAAATTGTCACATCTGGATCAAGTAAAAAATCCCATAACCAGCTCTTTTCCCATATTTCTTCCAGAGCAGTGGGCCTATGAAAATACATTTATCATGTAAGAGGTGGCACAGCTTCAGATAAGTTTGAGGATAATTTTGAGTCTTAATGGCAGAACTCAGGACTGAAGCACTTGAAGGATGCAAAACTTGCTATGGTTTTAGGCTGCTGCTGTGTTCACCCCTCAACCTCGTCCCCAAATGCCACATCCATGTTTTTTGTGCAGATTTCCATGGAAATGGCAATTCCAGCACTTGCCTGGACAGCTCATTCCAGTGCTTGACCATGTTTTCAGTGAGAAAATTTGTCCTAATCTCACCCTAAGCCTCCCTGAGTGCAACCTGAGGCTGTCTCCTCTTGTCCCTGGGAGAAAACACCAAGCCCCACCTGGCTTCAACCTCTCAGGTGGTTTTAGAGTAAAATATGGTCCTCCCTGAGCCTCCTTTCCCCCAGTTTAAACAACCCAATCATTAAAAAAAACAACTGAAAAAGAAGGATAATAATGAAAACTTCATAGCATTAATCATTAAAGTTATTATCAATGAAATAGAATATATGAATTATATTTATTTCTTTTTATATGAAACAACAGGAGTGGAGCAGAGATTATTTTATTTCTTTTCCCCACTGGCAAAATGCAGCTCCAGCAGCTGATTTTCTCATTAGAATCAGAAAAGATTAACATTTTACCTATGAAAATACCACTTAGGATGAACGAGTCAGGCAACAAAAAGGGGACACCTTTATAAATATTACCTCTCACAGGTGTGGGTGACATTCACTAATAAAGGTTCCCTTATGTAAAAATGACATTTAATTCAGGAGAGACAGGCAGTTACATAGACATGTCCTGTTGCCTGGATATGATCAGGAAACTCCTTTTCAAGGAGCAGAAATTCTGTTTTTTTACAGCACTATGGATATTTTTTAGTCACAGCCTTGACACCCCAACATCATTTTGGCAATCTCTGAGAAGACTCTGGAGTCCCTCCCATGAGAGAACCACTTTTAACTAGAGAAGGAATGATCATTTCTATTTAAAAGCTCTGAAGTGGCAAAAGAAGGGATTTAATTTGGAATTTACCTGTGTAAGTATCTGGTTAGATTATGTGGTTGGGTGAAAGGGACATTGAGCATCAGTGATTATTCAGGACTGCTGGGTCAATTTAAAACAATTCACACTCTTTCCCAAGAAATGGGCTAAAAGGAAAGTGAGATAATTTGTTTCTTTTCATTTCTAGTTTTGTTTTCTTTCTGCTTATACTGATAGCTGAGTTCAAAAAACAATATGTTGACAGGGAAGGTCCAGGGAACACTTGAAACTCCCATGAATTGAGGAGGTTTTTTTATGAGGCTAAAAGAAATTATGGAAAAAAATTTTAAAATGCCGAAGGTCTGATCTGAGTGACTGGGGAGCTGGGATGCTTGCCTGAATCCCTCCTAAACACCTTGAATCTCCAAAATAAGGTGAAACTCCCAGCTTTTTCCCCTGTATTTTGGCAAATAAGTCCCAAAAGAGATAAAGCTGAGTATCAGTCCAAAGGCAAACTGGAATAATGGTGAAATAAACTCTCTGTGCAAATTTCCACGAACAGAACTGAGCTCCTCACTCATTCTCAGTTTGGGCTGGGGGGGCAGAATTTGTGCTTTTTCCTATTTTAACCACAGCATTTCCCTTCCTCTCTCCAAAGGGGCATTTCTTGGCATCACTGCTGAGATTCAAGGAATAACTCACCCAGTAAATCAATGCAGAAAGGCTGAGTGGAGCATCTTTGTAAGAACTGCAAAATTCTCCAGCCACATGGAGAAAAATTAAAATAAGAAAGTTAAAGATTGAAGTCTTTGCAAAGAAAAGAAAGACAAAATTAGGGTGGTTAGCAAAATGTCATAATTTTAAAAATATTTACTGGTGAATAATATAACCAGCACATAGAAATGAGCTGTGTTAGAATGGGTGTTTAAATATAAAAAACTGCTGATGAATAATGGGTGAAGACAAGCCATAAAAAATTAAAATGTTTACACTTCAATAAAAAATAAAATATTTACACTTCAATAAAAAATAAAATGTTTACACTTCAATAGAAAGCAATTAATAAGTGTAAATACATAAAGTTACTTGCTCATTATGTTCTTATACCTTTACATTTTTGCATTCTCTTGATTTCCTTGGTGCATGGTGATCCCTGAGGAGGCCACAGCTCAATGCAAATCCAACAGAGAATTAATCATCCAGATAAGCAACATTGTTATGGGATTTAAACTTGTGAACTATCATCTCTCTCTTCTTTACATTAGTCTGCTTCTCTGCTTTTTATCATAGTACCTGGAAAAAATTTAAATTTTGCTTTCAGGTCCATAGAATTTGTGTTTTTCACACCCAAATGCCTGTAGTGCTGTAAATCCAGCTTTGTTAACAGATCTTCATGAACACACAGCTCTAAGAATGGTGATGTTTCTCTATATTAATAAATTTCAGCTATTCCTGTATATAATCACACCATTTTATCTTTTATTTGGCCAATTCTCACAAGTTTTCTGCAGCATTTCTTCGTTGCCTGTGTCATGCAGCAGAGAAATGCCTGAAATTATACTCAGAGGCAGAAAAAGACTCAGGAAAACAGCCTCCCCCAGGACCTGAAGCTCCAAAAAACTCTGTGATACACAAATGGGAAAAATCAGATTTTCCACAGCTGCAACTCTACGCACACCAACTCAGTCACAGACACACAAACACACTTTTATTTTCACACCTACCTTGTGGCAGGGGTGCAAACAAGTCCCAGAGATGCCCTAAAAGTGTCATTTGTGAGTGTGCAGGCAGGGCAGAGCTGTCTGAGCTGGGCTGTGCAGGTGCCTCAGCTCTGTGCTGGCTGGGCAGGAAGGGAGAGGCCACTGCAGAAGGTGACTCAGATGGGGATGTGACACTGAATCACCCTCTGGATGAGCCACGGGCAAGGGAGAGAGCCACCCCTGCTTCCAGTTCCAAATCAACACCCTGAAAGCAGAGGGGGGCAGCTCTGGGGTGGCAACAGGTGGAGGTGTGAGGGGACAGATGTGGCTGTTCTTCTCAGGCAGCACCTGGATGTCCCCATGGCTGGGGGCACATGTCCTGCATGTCCCCATGGCTGCCTGGCTGGTGGCACATGTCCTGGATGTCCCCATGGCTGGTGGCACACGTCCTGGATGTCCCCAGTCTCAGTCATGGTCAGTTCTAACAGCTGGACGTGGCACTCAGTGCTCTGGGCTGGGTGACAAGGTGGGCATCGGGCACAGCTTGGACTCAAGATCTTGGAGGGCTTTTCCAGCCTTAATCCTTCTCTGTTTCACATTTCTTTCAGAGATGATGGAAGATGAACAAGTTTCATTCAGGACAGCTGTTTGAACTGGATTGAGTCAAGTCTATTTGTTCTGTCATAGATTAAAAAATTACATGCTGAACCCCACTGTTTTATGACTCAAAGCCCCAGAAAATTTTAGATTATCCCACAAAGGAACATGGTTTCCTTTATTTTGTATCCGAGCCCCTGATCTAACTGGAGAACACTGAAAGATGCTTGTAGGTCATTGCAGGACCAGGCTCACATGCACCATTTGTTGCAAAAAGGGAAGTATTCAAGCATATCCTCACCCCTGAAAATCTGCTCCTGACACTGTGATTTAGAGCAAAATAAAATCATAAAGTCATAGAAAGCTTTCATTGGAAGGGACATCAAAGATCAGCTGGTTACACCCCTGCCATGGGCAGGGACACCTTCCACTGTCCCAGGCTGCTCCAAGCCCCAGTGTCCAACCTGGACATCCTTGGGCACTGCCAGGGATCCAGGGGCAGCCACAGCAAATCTGGGAATTCTATTCCAGGGCCTCCCCACCCTCCCAGGGGACAATCTTCCAATATCTAATCCAAATTTCCCCTATTTTGGTTTGAATCTGTTTCCCCTTGTCCTGTCCCTCCAGTTCCTGATGAATTGTCCCTCTCTGGATTGCTTGTAGCCCCTTCAGATATTGGAAGGTGCTGTGAGGTGTCCACACAATCTTCTCTTCTCCAGGCTGAACATCCCCAACTCTCCCATCCTGTCTCCACAGGGGAGCTGCTCCAGTCCCCTTATCAACCTCATGCCCTCCTCTGGACTTGCCCCAACATTTCCATGGCCTTCAAAACATAAGAATAAATCATTCAGACCAAGATCTGATGTATTTTGTCAAACTACAAACAAAGCAGAGCTGGAGATGGGGATCTGCCATGGTGTGGCTCCTGAAGGATGATGGATTCCCAGGGCCACAATGGTTTTGCAGGAAGGCTGAAGAAAGACTTTGAGGTGATCTTGCTTGTACATGTTTGGTGACACTCATGAGCAGGATGAAGATCAGGACAAGGCCCTCCACGTTCTTGAAAACACCAAGAGGAATGCCTAGAAAAGGGCAGCAGATGATGCTAAGGCAGCGACACAAAACAACTGCAAGAAATCTTTGCTACCATTCAGCAGAATAGATTACGATAATTGGTCCCATCTGGCTTAAAGATTTAGGAAATCAATACAGCCTTGGATAGACACTCTGTGTAATAAATAGCTGTTAGAGGTGATGTGAAGCTTGCAAACACTCACTTTAGCCCCTGTGTCAAAATTCTGACCTGATTTATGGCTCTGAAAATCTCTATTTTAGTGAAATGAGTCCTTGCTGTTAGGCTGGACTCGATGATCTCAGAGGTCTTTTCCAACCTAACTGATTGTGTGAGTCTGTGAAACAGAAGGAGGAAAACCACTTCCTGTGGTCAGTTTAGACATCAGGACAAGAGATTTTTTTATTATTATTTTTAGTTTACTCAAATGTAAAAAAAATACTTTTATTTTAATTTTACTTAAAATGTAATTACAAATATTTCACAATCATCAAGAGAAGGTTGAATGGGGCTCCGAGCAACCTGGGATAGTGAAAGATGTCCCTGCCCATGGCAGTGGAGTTGGAACAAAATGGTCTTTAAAGTCCCTTCCAACCGAAACCATTCTGTGATTCTATGATCAAATTATTACTCTGTCTGCTGCCATCATTTGGAATTTCAAGGAGAGCCCCATTTTGATCAGGCTGCTTTTTGGTTCAGTTTCCCTTTTTCAAATTTGAGAAAATATTTGCGCTGTTATTCCAACCATTTCAAAGCTCCCCACAATGAAAAACTGGGCCAACGTATTGAAAAGTTTGCTCAAGTAGGTGGATGTTTTTTTAATGGAAAGAACAGTTGGTTCTGCAGGAGCATGGGAATTTTTAGCAAGCACTGCATGCTTCCCTTCAGAAAAGGAGTGAAAGTGTTCCTGTTTTTCCAACCAATATGCCATTTGCACAAAAGCAGGCAGAAGGACGTGTTCTCAATGGGACAATAGCCATTTTCTGGAGGGCAAAAGGAAAACATAAAGTGTGGTGTTAGAACAGAATGGATGAAAAGATAAGGGTTTTTTTTTAAAGAATAAAAAAAAAAGTGAGGGGAAATTTACACAACTCTGTTCTTGGACTAAAACAAGAGCTTTTTCTGTAGAAAAAAAGTGTGTGCAAACTGCAGCAAATCCCAGGACAAGGTGGTGGAATTGCAAGCCAGAGAAAGCCTTGCTTTTTTTGCTTATATTGCACAAAAGCATCTTTCTGTGGAAACGAGCCCTCTCTGATCTGTTTCATTCTCTTGACGCAGAAATAAAACAACTTAAGAGTCAAATAAAAAAGCTGGGAACAGCATAAGCAGTCTGAAACTATATCACACCAGATAAAATTCCCCGGAATTATCTGTGAATTCATTGAAACTGTATTTTATGCTTTGCTTCGAGACAACTGCTTTGTTGAGGAGGTAATGTATAGATTAAGACAGGACACTTAAACTCCGAAGTCCCCTCGGAGAGTTCTTTGTGGTATAAATCTGCTCTGCTTTAACTTGGATTATAAACAAACTCCATGATATGCACCTGGTTCTGGCAGGGTCTCTATTATTTCGCTCCCAAAAGCAGCTTTATAAAAGAGAGCACACTGCATTTCAACAGCAATATAAATAATGTTGCAGTTGGGGATCTCTCGCGCCGCTTTCATTTTTCTTTCTTCCCTTTTCATCTGAACTGAACCACACCTCTCTAAAAATACTCACTTTCTTAATGAAAACCATATTTTTGGGCATATTTTTTTTTTCCCCCTGCTTGTGCATGACCTGTTGAAATGCCTGCACAATCTTTAATGTCAGATTCAGATGACACATGTCTTATGAAAAAGTCTGGGACTCAGCTCTCGGCGGGGCCTCCCAGATCTGTCCCACGTCTTTATGAGAAAGAGGGACAAAACCTTCTGGTTTTGGCATTTTATATTGGAGTCTGCTTTAAGCAAGGCAAGAGAGAGAGAGAGAGAAAAAAAAAAAGAAAGAAGGAAAAAAAATAGCAACGTAGAGTCTAGACAGAAGAGATTGGGTTGAAATCTGGAAGCTATTCAGTGAGGCTACGGCACATGGCAGCTTGACTGCAGAAAGAGATCACATTACGCTGCCTAATTACACATGAAAAATGTACACATCACTTTTCTTAAATGCTTGGAAAAATAGATGTTCAGATGGCAACTGCGAGCCAGCAACTGAGCCAGTCGTACATACTTGGAACGCCTCGCAAATGGCATTTCTAAAGCCTGCTTTTTTTATTTTTTATTTTTTTTTACAATGTAATTATTGTGTGTGTGTGTATGTGTGCGTGTTTCCATAAAATAACTTCTTAAAAAGGCTTTCTAAATTTAGCAGGCGGTTGTGCTGCAGGAGCAGTGAAAGGTGAAAATCCAGCGTGTAAGCAGGAGGAATCCTAATCCTGACTTCTCAGTTCAGCCAGGTTTCCTTGGAAGTTTGGGGTGATCCACAGGCTCCTCTGCTTGACTCTATTTTCTGGGAGCAAATGGTGTGGGGTTTAAACCTCAAATGGGAATATCCCATGGGAGCAAAGACAAGCAGAGTTACCCAGACCCTGGGTATTTGCAGCACCTACAGCCCTGAGGTTGTGTGTTTATATCCTGCCTATGAAATGTTTAAAAGAGAAGTTTCTCCTCTGTCATGGGCAATAGAGAGGGGAAAAAATAGAAAAAATAATCTCATTTATCGTGTTGTTGGAGAATGGAGCTCTCCTGTCATCACCTCCTCCTGACCTCATGGCTCAGGGCTGATGGCTCCTGCTCTGCCCCACTCCAGCCATGCTCCTGCCAGTGATGAGTTAAAAGAATCCCAGGATAAGTTTGATGGAGTTGTGCTTTTGTTTCCATCTCTTTAGATGGCATCTGCTCTTCTTTTTAGCTTAAACACAAATGCTCAGAGACAGGATACAAATAGGGCTTGGACTAGATCATCTCCAGAGGTCCCTTCCACCCTGAGTATTCTGTGATTCTGTGATTTTGTGATTTTGTGATTTTGTGATTCTGTTACTGTTCCAAGGAAGAAAACAATTTTCCAAGGATTTGCCATTTCAATCCTGCTAACGAGACCCATGGAAGTGGATTTTCCAGGGGGAAATGTCAATATGTCCTTCTGCCTCCCAGACTTTACTTTTCCTAGAAGACTCCTCAGAGCAAGCTCCTCCAAGAGCAGACATGCCCAGTCCTGCCCTCAGTGCCAGCCTGCATGAGCACAGAATAAAAAACAATCCCCAAAGCCCACTCTGGTAGCCAGGCTCACCATGTGACTACTCCCTCAGAGTGATTTGAGCCCTTCCCTCCTGGAGCCAGCGGCCAGTCAGACCTTGGCTGAACTGTTAATCCTTCCAGACAAAGAGGAAAGAACATCTTGTAAAGTTTTGTTGCTGTTGTTATTGTTAAAACGGACTAAGCACGGAGCGACTGGCCAAGCTATCTGGCAAAAGTGACCCACAGAAACGCCTTTCAGAAGAAGAAAATGATCTTTTCTGGATTTGGGACTGAGCTTCCCCAGTTCAGGGGGAAGAACTGCGCTAAACCAGCTACTTCCAGTTGGAATATGGGTTGTTGTGCTGATTATTTCATCACCGTGCTCCTCAGGACCTTCCTCGGCTTCTCCCTTTTACAACTGGAAAAAGAATAATAAGAAAAAAAAGGTGCTTTGCTGTTTGCACAGCCTGGGCCTGCTGGAGTCCTGCATGAGAAATATCAGTCAGACAGGAATTAAAAAGGGGCAGAATTTGGATTTGAAACTGCTCTGCTCTCACCAGGGACAGCTCTCCTGCAGGAGGGAAGGATGGGAGCTAGGTTTGCCATGGAGAGGGGTGGGATGTGGGTGAAACTGGGAGCCAGGACCACGTGAAGGCTGTTCCCCTTCAGAACAGGAGCCATTGTGGGCAAGGGCTTCCTTCCCAAGTTAAGCCTCTGTAGAGGGTTGGAGTGGATGGATGGATGGATGGATGGATGGACAGACCCAGCCTGGCCTCTGCTCCTCCGGGTATTTCCCCGCTGTGTATTTTGTGTCCCACTGCGGTCGGAGGCAGCGGCACCAAACTCTGAGAGTCCTTCAGCAAAGCAAGGCCTCCTCTTCCAGAAGGGTCAGCCTTGGGTGTAATTTATGAGGATTGTGGTAGCCCTGCTACCCTCTGGCTGCTTGTGATGAATTTTAAATCAAGGGAATATTTTCTGCTCGCTGGTGAAGGGGGGAGGAATGATGGCAGGAAACAAATCACTTCCTCTGGTCATTCCTCTCGCCGCAGCCACGCTATTTTTAACAAATCTTATTAAAAATTATACAACCCTGTGTTTTCTGGATTCTATTTCATTGAACAAGTACAAAACAAACCGAGACAGGAAAAATGCAGCTCCTTTTGCTGCAACTGATTTAGCAAAACAAGCCACGGGGGAATGCAAATGGCTTTTCTAGAGCTGCTTCCTGAGGCCATCCTTCTCTCCCTCCATGTGCAAGAGAGAAATATTTTACCAGCTGCATCACTTCATACAATAGTAAATTATTCTAAGTGTTCTGGTCACCACAAAATACACTGTCTTGGAGGTTATTCCCATTATCAGGGTTATTTGTTTAATTTCTTGCTGCAGCCAGCTTTAAACAGCGTCTTTTCAAAAAATATCATCCAACCCATGGGTGTCTGCTGAGCAGAAGGGGCTAAAACTGAAAACTGACCCTCCAGATTTGGGCATTTCTTAGGTCAGGGTCAGCTAGGACAAGATTTTGATGGAGGAAAATTCTTCTTACAAATAACATTCAAGATTCGTGGTCTCTAGTAAGTGTTTACTGCTTTGCCTTCTAGAAATTATTAAAAAACTTGGAATTTTTATGGGCAAAGGTGAAAAATTGTTCTTTCTATGGCTGCATCTGGAGGCAAGAGGTGAGGCTGATGATTAGATAATCCTAATATCAGTGTCAGCTTTCTGTTCACTCAGGTGTTTCACCCTCATTGGTACCATTCCTTACCAGCCACTCCTCACTCTCAAAGACTGCATTTTGCATTGAGAGATTTTGTATAAATGCAGAAGACATCAGAGTTGCAAACAAACGTAAATTTGGGCCCTGACCGTTCCAAATATTTACATGCCTAACTTGAAATTATTTCAACAGAGTTTAGGTGCCATAAGACCTTGATGAAGCTTTTCTGGATCAGAAATGAAACTACAAGATCACATTATCACAGGCAAAGAATTGCTATTTACCATTAAGTCCTTGGCACAAGAAAGAGGATTTTCTTTTGAATTCTGTCTCCCCACCCACAAAAATTTTGTCTTCATTTGTGAAACCACATTTCAGTGAGTTTAGCTTGGAGGAATCCCATTAAAAGTTTGGGAGAAAGGGCAGGAAATTTTCTGCATTTCATCTCTTATGTATTATCATTACCAATAGGAGCAATAATGTTCATTATGATGGTGGGTTAAGTACTTGCCCTGCTCATTTTGTTTAGGCTTCCAAAAATTGTTAACAAGCACATCTCTTATTGATCTGGATCAGATATAATTGTCATACAATACAATCAGAAACAAAATATTCTATATTCCCTGAGACCCACCCATATGTATCTTGGTGTTTTCCTCCTGCTAACCCTAAAATGAATGTGTTAAACCAGATATTTTGTGAGATTTTAGACAAATATCACAGTAATAATAAATGGATTTATTTATAAATATTTTATCAGATAATAGAATAATTTCAATCTCTTGATAATGCAAATATTTAGAACAACTTGCTCTCACATCTCTGAAAGGTACCTCAGAAATGTCACCATGAAACCTGAACATTTTCAGTGCTGGGTAACAAACCTAAAGTAGAAGCTGTTCCATATTCCTCTCCTTGTGGGAATCACAGGTCTTGTGGCTTTTACTGGTTAGGGCTCATTTATTTTTATTTTGGGAATCAGAGGATGGAGTCACCTTAGATATTCAACCAAGTATTTTATCCAGAATGTTTTCCCATTGCTTCCTTTTCCTACAGATCATTCCAGGAGATTTGTACCTGAATGTGAAACAGATTATTCCTCTCTCAGAGATGTTTGCAATTTGCAGTGACTTCAAGAGATAACAAAGCTCGGTTCTTTTAGGATATCAAGCTTAGTTATCATCCTTGTTGCTTTCAGGTCCCATCCTCAGAGAGTGACCTCTTCCAGGAGCTTGGTCCAACACCTGTGACAGTAGCAAACAGGGATCTGTCCTGCACTGGTGACTGGAAGACCCTGGATCTGAGCTAAGCCCTGTGGATTAATCCTGAAGGAAATCCTGGAGGTCTTCAAATAGAAAAGCTTCTGTATGAAGACTTTCCCAAGATCTGAGATGCATTTAATGGTAGGAAGCCCAACATCTGCTGGGAGAGACCCATCCGAAGAACAAGGAAATTCTTGAATCCAGATGATCTCAAGCCTGGGCTGAGCTTAAATGGAACTCCTGGCCAGTGAGGGCGTTTTGGGCCTCTCTGCTAACAGGATCCTGACTCTGACCTAAGTGCAGGCTGGAGAAAAAAAATGCTAAAAAACCCAATCAAACAAACAAAAAAACCCACAGAAGAAATATCACCATACAGAGCCTCAAGCATAAAGCCAAAGGGAAAAGTGGAGAGCATTTCAACAGGAAAAGTGGTTTAATCTCCACCTAAAGGCTTGTTCAGGAGACCTGAGGGTTAGGAAGGAACAGTGGCCTTGGCAAAGGCCAAAGAGGGACAGCCCAGAGCAAAGGGATCCTCACTGCTCGTGGCTCAGAGCCCACCAGAGTGAGGGAGAGATCCTCAGCCAAAGGGAGAACAGCAGCAGGCTCAGGATCTAAATTCCCTTGGCTGGGAAAGCTGCCTGCTACCAGCAAGGTCCAGGGAAAGGTCAGTGCCTGAGGTCACCGGCAATTTTGGAATGACAGAAAACCCCATTTAACTCTTTTGCCACCCAAACTTCTCTTAAGAAAATCCTCTTTCCCTAATGCCACTTCTGTAATTTGGGATAAAATTTCCCATCAGCCCAGAGGGGCACAGTGGGCAGAGGACACCTCTACTCAAATTCTTCTCCCACTACTCTTCCAACCCCAAAACAAGGAAAACTTTTTGGTAACGTTCACTGGAACCAAGGGCTTTTGCTACCTTATTTTCCATTTGGGATATCCCAGGAGGGCTCCACACCTCACAGATGGAGTCCCTAACAGGATGCAGCAGAGGTAAACAGACAGAAAATGAGGAATAGCTTATTTAGCTGGAGCTGAAGAAGGGCTGTAGGTCAAGAGGAAAGATCACACAAGCTGGAATAAAGCCAGGACACCAAAGGTAGACCTTTAAAACCTGAGGGGAAAAAACCCAAACCTTTAAAACCTGAGGGGAGAAAACCTAAACCTTTAAAATCTGAGGGGAAAACCCCAAAACCTTTAAGAGCTTCACTGAATGCAGTCAGGAGTCATGGATACTCTCAGTTTCTCCTTTCTCCCTGCCCTATGGCAACTCCCCAGCCAAAGAAAAGAAAGTGGGGATTTCTGAATTGCTGTGGAACGTGATCCAAACTGCCCAGGCTCCTGCAGGATTCCATTTGTGCATCCCCCACGAGAGGTGACAGCACTGAGGTGTGAGGCAGGCTGGGGGTTCAACACAAACAGGGTCTTTCTCATGAATCCTTTCCAAAATCTCCATATGGATATACCCTGCAGGAACACACAATTTCTCCCTGGCAGTGGCTACTTACAAAAGCCTGATACATTTAATTCTGGAAGGAAGGTGTCTTTGGGTTCAATAAAATCAAATAAAAACAGCCCACCTCAAAATCCTAGTTCCATGGTATGTAGAAAGCTGTGGGAGCCCTGTTAAAAAGTGTCACTGTATTAAGTTGTGCAGTTGGGTTTCCTTCTCATTTCTGTGTTCTTTTGTCACGATTTGAAGTGAGGACAGGAATGTTTCTCAAACCATCCTTGTGCTGACGTTCCACAACTCGGGGTGTACGTCCTTGGAATTTTTATAAAGTGCAATTCTTAAATATTATTTTCCCAAAATACAGCCCCGAGGACCCATTCTGGCTGATCAAACAGCCCTTGGAGCTGCAGTAAATGCTCACACAGCATTTCTCCAAACAGGGCCTCGTATGGAAACGAAACACCGCGGGGGCACCGTGAAACACCAGTTAGCACCTTTATAAAACCCTGCTCCCGAGGTTAACTGCACTACAGCCCTGGCAGATCACAGAACTGCGAGTCTTGTACGAGCACAGGGTGGAATTGTGTTAATTTGTCTCGGAGGGTGCAACTGCAATGGTCCTTTCTTGTCTTCAGAGGAATCCAGCGCGCAGACGGTGCACACCGGGAGAGCTTTTACGGGAACCTGCTTCTGCAGGGGGGTGCTCCTGCTTTCACACAGCTGCTCTTGTGCCCTTCAAACTGCACCAGTCTGTCTGAAGAGGAAATACAAAGGTCTGCTCTGAAATTTGCTCTGTGATCAAGTGATCCAAGGGGTGTCTCGTCCTTGCACCGCGTCGGGTCTTTGGCACGGCGAGATGTCTTCGCCCGTTTGGGAAAAGACAAGGCAAACAGTAAAAGGGCTGAAATCCATGCTGCTTCCTTCCTTTCTCGTGTTTTCTTTTGCCAGCTACACAATATTCTCTCAGAGAAATCTGCAAGCCATCAAGTGCAGCAGGCAGCGTTCACTGGGAGCTGAGCCGTGCCTTGGGCAGGGCTGGGACCCCCCTCCCCAGTGGGACTGGGACCCCCCAAAATGCTGCACATGCAGAAACTTTCTGCAGGTCAGGTTAACACAACTCTTAGACTAATCCAGCAGCTTGAGGCTGTCAAAAGGTGTGATCCCACTCCCAGACCTGCTCTGGAATGGGACCTCAATGCTGTCTTGGAGAGCAAGATTCTTTTTGTCTTTAAAGCAGGACAGCCGTGTGTGCTGGGACCAGAATCCCTGCTGTCCTGGGCTGATCCCACAGTGTGGGCAGCAGGGAATGGATTAGGATTGGGATTGTGCCCCTGTGCCCTGCTCAGGTGAGAGCGCACCTGCAGAGCTGCCCCAGCCCTGGGGCCCAGCCCAGGGAGGACGTGGAGCTGCTGGAGAGAGCCCAGAGGAGGCAGCAGGATGAGCAGAGGGATGGAGCAGCTCTGCTGGGAGGAAAGGCTGGCACAGCTGGCATTGTTCAGCCTGGAGAGGAGAAGCTTTGGCCTGAGCTCAGGGTGGCCTTGCAGGGCCTGAAGGATCTGACAAAAAATATGTAAAGAGAATATTTCCAAGGACTGGAGTGACAGGGAATGGCTTCCCACTGCCAGAGAGTAGGATTAAATATTAGGAAGAAATTCTTTACTATGAGGGTGGAGAGGCCCTGGCACAGGGTGCCCAGATTTGCTGTGGCTGCCCCTGGATCCCTGGCAGTGCCCAAGTCCAGGTTGGACATTGGGACCTGGAGCATCCTGGGACAGTGGAAGGTGTCCCTGCCCATGGCAGGGGGGGGACTGGATGATTTTTAATGTCCCTTTAAACCCAGACCATTCTTTGATTCTATCATTCTCTAATTCTATGATTCATGGCAGCAGTATGACCATCTGCTCAGTGATGACAGCCTGGGATGGTCTCACACTGCCTTTGCTCCAACATTCACTCCTTCCTTGTAGCCAGTGCATCAGGTCCCCTGGCACAGAGGTGGTCACACTCCAGCAATGAGGTGAGTGCATGAAGGCTGAGGCAAAAGAAGGAGATGACCCCAGTTTTCACACTCCAAACCCTCTATCTTAACCCCTGGAGCATTATTCCCCTCAAGAACAAAACTCTGCCTCACCTCACCCTCCTATTTTTACCTTTATGCTCCCCCATCCTTGCAGGCTTTTGTTATTTTCATTTTAAATGGGACCTTTGGAGTAATTCCTGCCCTTAGTAAATAACACACAAGCTGATAAACTGTTAAAAAAACAGTGGGGCCTTGCCAAGAGGCTACGGCGAGACATTTGTTTTTGGGAAACCCTCTGCTCTGCACACTTAATCACGCAGAGAAACATTTACTGTAGGATATATTTTTAGGCAGTTTTTCAAGTGGCAGATTTCCACGGGGGTACAGCACTTGTCCCATGGTAATTAACTGTACAGAAAATATTAGTCTGGAGCTGGCCTGGCCCGTGGTGGAGGGAACGTGTTACACCCAAGTTCAGGAGAGGAGCCGGGTCTCTCTCTGTGTGGGCTGCAGAGGACTGAGCACATTACACACATATTTGGCCACCACCACCACCAAGAAAGGCCACGAGCTTCCCTCGCAGTGTGGAGGGAGCTGAATGGCTTTCAGCTGCACAGGATGCTGCCTGACTGCTCCCAGAGAGGGGGAAAAAACATGTAGGAGTCAATCACAGGTTGGATTGAAAAGGGGATTCGTGTGACAGCCAGGGATCTGAGGGGTGGCGGAAAACCTGATGGGTTTCACAGCTCCAAGTTGCACAGATTGGAGTGTGACACATCTCCCAGTTTTAGATCTCCAGGGTCTCCAGGGATGGAGGCTGCCCCTCCATCCATGAGGGACCAGTGCCTGCCAGGGCAGCCTCCAGTTCCTCCTTTTGCTTTGAGTGTTTGTGGGGTTTTGGAACAAAACCAAGGAGGGGCTGCTGAGGTGAGTCTTCCAGCAGGGAACCTCTGTCCCTCCCACTGTCCTCTGTCCCTGGCCTCAACATCCCGAAAGTGCAGGTCCCTTCCCCCTTAAAGTCACATTTTGGAGCCTCCAGGGGTGGATTTCAGCAGGGACCAGAGGGCTTTGCCGAGTGAGAGGCTCACAGAACAGGATGGGAAGTCATCCACAGCAAAGCTGATGGGTTTTGTTGGGTGTGCTTATAACGGGGGGAATGTTGTTTGTTGGCTTGGAGAGATCCTTCCCACACATCCTCAAGACAGGCAAGAGTTGGAGTAGGCGTTTTCAAGGCAAACCAAGTAGAACTGAGCCTTTAAAAGTTGTATTTCCTTGAAAAATTCTTGCCATATTTTTTAGTTCTCTGGGCTAGTAAAGGGCCACGTGGAGCTTTAGCACCATTCCAGGGGCTTTACTGAGTCAGTGGTGTGGCACTGGCCTGTGTCACACACCAGACATCACCAAATCTGCTATGTCCCCTACACAGGGACAATCCACGGACTGCAACAGGATGATGAGAGAAGTTTTCATCATGTCTTGATCAAATTCAGTAATTTTATAGAAGTGTTGATGGTGAGAACTGCTGAAACTTCCACCTTGTCCTATCAGACATGTCCACTTTCTCTGCTTTTCTTGATCAGAAATCATGTAGATTTAATCTGGGTGCAGGTCCATAAAATGTGAGACAGACCAGGAGCCAGAAACTTGTTTATGAAATTGAGTAATATTTCAAAATTGGGTCATATTTTAAAATTGTGACATTTTCCCACCAAGTTGGGAAACTCCCCATCCCTGGAAATGTTCAAGGCCAGGCTGGATATGGCTTTGAGAAATCTGGTCTAGAGGAAGGTCCCCTGCCCATGGCAGAGGGTGAAATGAGATGATCTTTAAGGTCCCTTCCAACCCAACCCATTCTATGATTCCATGATTATCCCTTCATTTATATTTCTCCTCCTCAGACAAGTATGGTTTGGGGTTAAGTATTTTCCTTTCTTATTCTTTATAGTCTTTCATTCACTGATTATTTTTCTTTTTGCTTTTAACTAACTGTCTCTTTAAGACATTTTACAAAGATGTTGTGAATATCATTTATCATTTATCACATCTGAGTATCATCTGCTGTACTTTCATGATACACAGAACACATTTATCCAATTGACTGCTCCTCAGGTGAAATGTGCCTGTCAAAACCAGAAAATCTCTTTTCATTTCTGATATTCTAATTCCATTTTCAGTGTTTTAAACACACACTGCTGGAATGATACTTTAAAAATATAAATTAAAAACTGGCCTATCACGATTTGCATAAACAGAAGATGTTTTCTAATTTCTTTAAGTTGCATTGTTCAAATTCACGAGGTTGAGCTGTGAATAAATATTTTTATGTGCCCTCAAATGAAAATGAATCCTACACAGACAACATATACAGGATTATCTTCTCTAGCTGGTGCTGATGACTCCACTGGGAAGTTGTGTGGGGCCTTTACTATCTTCCTGAATTTTGAATGGCAAAACACTCTCCCACTGCAGAGCATTCCCATAAAATTGTTTGATAGATAGTAACATAAAAATGAAATTCAGTCTGTTACAACCTTGTCTATAAAAACATAAAGACAAAATGAAGAGATCAGTATTTGTTCTTCACTTGCAGCCCTTAGGAAAGATGCCACATCCTCAGCCCTGCTGCTGGGGGAGTATTGTGTTGCAGAAAATGCCCAACACACTGAAGAAACCAAACAGGGCAAACCTCCAGTTCCTGTTGTGCAGATTGATCAGGTCACAAGTTTGCCAGGGCAGAGAGATAATGAAACCTAGAACAGAACTGCAGAAAGTACCTCTTCCCCCTCCGTGCCCTGCCAGGAAGGATTTTTTTGCCCCGTTGTTGTCACAGAAACGCTGCGTAACTCATCACTGCCCCACTTCCCAGAACTGCCGTTCCAGACACCTTGGGGATCCCTGAATGATTCTTCCAGAGCTGCTGCAGGGGAGGCACAGCCATGGATTGAGGAGAAATCCATGGAAACTGGCTGTGCTGCTGTGCAGCATCTGCCCCCCGCGCGCTCCGTCACGCGGTCACCGCGCGGTCACTCGTGCAGCCACCCCGGGCTGTGTGACACCGAGTTTACATCTCAGCCTGGCTAACTGGAAATCTTGGCAGTGCTAGGAGGCTCCCAGCCCTTCCAGGGTTGGACATCTATCCCATGCTGCTTCTCGTTTCAGTTCATTTTTTTTCTTGACTGCTACTCACACCATTAAACTGCTGAGGAACCCCTTATCCGCTGCGTTATTCCCCTGTCAGGAGTGCAGGACATCAGCACTGATTCTGTGTCTGAAGTTCTCCTCTCTCACATTTACAAGGAGATTATAAGCATTTTATTCTGCACATTTTTCTCTTTCTTTGTGCTGAAGCTGATTTATTTTGCTTACATTTCTCCCTGATAAATTTCCCTCTCCGTTTCAGATGGGGATAGGTAAGATTTTCTTTTGCCACCATTGTTCCTACACTCTCCACTCCTGTGTCACACCCAGTCCAGGCTCCACCTGATTTATGTCAGCCTTCAGCAACAACAGGAGCTGATCTTTTGGGGCAAAACCATGACTATTTCAACATTACTTAAAGGCCAAACCTCTGGACTGTTCAGGATAAGCATTCCAACAACAGTCATGACAAATAAAGTGGCCAAGAATGTCTAAAAGGCCTGTTAAAATAACAGCTCTGAGCTCTGTCACTTAGAATGACTGTGTTTAAAAGCTAAGATGTTTCATAAAAATTATGCCCGTAATTGCTGAGCTATTTTGAAATATCCAACTGAATCCATGTCTGCAGAGGATTATGAAGAGCAAAGGATTCACAAATTGGCTTCGAACTTGATCCTACTTGACTTTTCTTATGTTAAATATAAGGGTCTCTCCAAACTCAGCTTGGCTCCATAAAAGATCACAATATAGGGAACCAGAAGTCACACATTTTCCCAGTCCTCTCAAATATCCAAGAAATACCCACAGAACTGGCATGAATGTTGAGCAACTCCCAGCTGAAAATGAGGGGGAAGAAAGAAAATTAAATTCTCCAAAAAACAACGTTGTGATACAGCTCAGAAACAGATAAATCCATACAGAAGGTCCTGCTAGTAGAGAGTGAATATTAATGCCCCCATGTTTGTATTAAGATATTAATATTTCAAATGTTGCTGTAAAATTACATCCAAACGAGAGCACATGTAGGGAATGGCCACTAAGATGGCAAAAAAAGAAGCTTTTCACCTGAGAAAACTGGAAGACTTTGGTTTGTTTAGTCCAACAAAATTAGATCTAGGGGGAAAAGTGCCTTCTACAAGTAAATTTGGGAGGTATTTGAAGCAAAGGATGGACTTGACAAAAGAGAAAACAAGCACAAACTGGCCACAAGTAAATTTACTCAGGGAATGAGATTGCTAACCATCAAAATGAAGTTCCTAAACAGCTCTGAGATGGAAGCTGAGCAAGAAATGGAGTTTTCAGGTGGCTCTCAATCTTTCTGCAACATCAGGCAAAACCTGATGACTCAGACAGTCCTTTTGGGCTCTGTTTCATACAATCAGGCAGAAAGAGAGAGAAAAAAAAAATTTGTAGGGCAGACTGGAGAGCCCCAAACATTTTGAACAGATGTTTTGCTGAAGTCAAAGCATGGCATCAGAAAAAGCAAGACACTGTGACGTGGGCTAAGGCTGCTCCTGGCAGGTGGGATGGGAGGAAAAGATTTCCAGTATTGTCAGTGAAAAGATCTTGTGCCCTCAGTAAGTAACTGAGGAGAGGAGACAGGCTCAGGGAACAAGACTGAGGACATGGAAACTGTGCAGGCTCTACCTTAAATAACAAAGAAGTCTTTAAGAATTCTTCTGCATGAATTAAAATCTCTACACAAAATATGCCACACACTTAAACAAACACTGTCTTATTTTCTGTATTTTTTTTCTCTACTACAACTTAAAATAAGCAGTGGAGGAGTGGACACTAATCTGGATTGAATGAGAGGGTTCCATTAGGGAAAATACTGAATGTTCCCATTCTTGAGGCTGAGATTATTCATAGATGGAGGTAACAAGGAAAAGGGAATTAGCGGCTTCATGCAGCTGCTCTGGGACTGGAAATTCTGAACCAGAAAATATCAAGCACACAGGAATGTCATCCAGAATGCAAGCAAAGGCTGCCTGGTGCCTGATCAAAGCACGTGAAGTGCAGAACGTGTCCCAGGGCAGTGTTCCCAGGTGTGTGCCAGAAATCTGCTTACAGGGGCACAATATGGAAAACACCACTCAAAACCCAAAATCTCTTCCCCTCTGTTAAGTGGAGCTGTTGGAGGAAGAGGGTTCCTGGTCAGCCAGTTTGATTTTGAGCATCTCCAAGGAGGAAAAGTCCAAAATCTCTCAGGGCAACCTGTTCCTGGAGTTTTTCCCCACAACAGTTTTTTATGTTGAAATTGAATTCCCTTTATTTCAGATCATACCCTTTGCCTCTTGTCTTTTCACTGGGCACCACTGAGAAGTGTTGAATTCCATCTTTTGGAGTCATCCTCCACCAGAATTTTTTATACACATGGATAAGATCCCCCTGGGCTTTCCCTTCTCCAGGCTGAGCAGTCCCAGCTCTCTCAGCCTCTCCTGGCATAAGAGATGCTCCCAGCCCATCACCATTCCACTGGTCCTAAAGAACAGGTTTGTTCCCCTATTTAGAGCAACTTTTAAAGCAGGATAATAGGTGCAACATTAATTTAAATTAGAAGGTGGTGTGTCTTGTAATCCACTTTCTTTGTGATAAATGTTTGAGATTACAGAGAGGTTTTGAGCTTTGAAGACACAACATGTATCTATGATTAAATGTTTCCTGAGTGTTAACTTATCATTGAAGGAATAAGTGTTCTCATAGGCATTTGAGTGAATCAAAACAGAAAAACCACCATATTCAAACTTGTTTTCCAGAGCAAGTTGCCCCTCCATGACCCAGTGGAGGGATCTATTTCTTCTAAGTAAAACAGGCTTTACAATTAAAAGGTGTTAATAAATCTCTGCTCAATGTAGTCTATATGGAAAGATTGTTTTCATTCTTTGAAGTTTCTTAAACAGGGTTAAGAGCACTTGTGCACACATCACGGGGCTTGCAGGTAATACAAAATTCCTGAATAGAATATAGGACAATTTCTGTGGGAACGCACATTAAGGGAGACAAAGATCACATCCTTCATATTTCTTACATAACTCTGCAAATGTATGAGGAAATTAACACAGAACAAAGCACAATGGTTTTGAGAGACCACAGGGACCAGATTTCAGAGCATCCTGAGCACCTTCTGAGAAAAACAGCTGGTGGATTTCTCAGATTTGCGAAGTTTAATCCCAGGAATCAAAGGTTATTTAGTTTTAAAAAAACAGGTGGGTTAAAAATCACATTCATTTTGGATAATAATGTTTAGATGGCATCACTGGAGGCATCACTTCATATTTAGGAAGGTTATGGGTTAATAACAGAAGTTTATTGAGGTGGTTTGAGTCTGTACTGCTGTGGTGGCACAGATGGAAGCAAAGCCTGGCTGGACACCCAGTGCTTCTCTCAAGCCTCTCACAATCTCTCATGGATTAAGATCCCAAATCTGAACGTTCCAGCATAAATTAAAAAAAAAAAAAAAGACCTGGAAATCAAGCACACCTTTAGGGGAAACTTGTTTGAAATCAATGGGGCAATCTAAAAGAGAAAGGGTTAGTAAATCTGAAAGCTCCCTGATTAGTCAGAAGAGGCAACAGAAACTGGTGTTCAGGAGAATTCTGCAGGCCTTCCCTCTGTCACCTACCGAGAAATCTGATGGAGCGAAACCAGATGGGGTCACATTAGAAGGTGGGAAGCCCCTCCTATCCAGAAAGTAGTTGAAAAAAGAAACAAAGGGGGTTTTTTTTCTTTCACTGCATATTACATGACTGAAAATCTGATCAACACAATCGCCACCTGATTTCTGCAGAGCAGAAGCACACCTTTGCATCTTTCGTGAGGAACAGTGGCAGCAATCAGGCAGTTATTGCTATGATTATAAAATGCACTTGAAAGTTTGGCCCTTTTGAATTCATTTATGGTGGCCTGATAGACAATCTAATTCAGAATTTTACAGAGCGATATCTGAAGGTGAATTTGGATTTAATTAAAAGGAACCAGAGGGAATTACTTTGGAAAATTGAGTGTCTCTTGCACACACACTCAGATTCAATGTGACTTTGTAGAATCGCATATTTGAGCAAGATCATAACTTCACATCCACGCACAGGCAAGTATCACATTTTTCTCTAGACTTGCCAGTGGATATTTTAAGAAATGTCAAATAATATTGTTCTTCCTGTGAAGAGCTGCTTGCTGCCCAGTAGTAGTTAAAACAAGACTAGCACCTTATCACTGTTAGACAGAATACTGGAGTGAGTCAAAAAACCCAGGCTGGCTTTTTTTTTCTCTTTCTGACACTGAATATCTGATCTGCAGTTCAGTGGTGTTTGTGCTGCTGTATTCCCAATTATAACCTGGGAAAACTCTTTTGCCACATTTATAAAGGACTTTCTTCACAATAGATAGAAACTGTGACCTGAGGGCTGCGTGTTTTTATTCCACAGTGTATTTAATTCCACAATATGTATGCATTGAACATTAAGAACTAAGTTACTGCTGAGTCTATAACTGATGCATGGAGATGAAACCCTTATTTCCAATCCACAGAAAGCTTATTAAGTTAATTATAAGGGCTTACAGACTGATGGTTACTGTAGTGAAAGGTTAAACTGTTAACAATTTCCAACCTAACCTGTCTTGATTTTTGCTTCTCCCTTTTGAATCCTTCCCTGTGAGGGTGGGGAGGCCCTGGCACAGATTTTTCAGAGAAGCTGTGGCTGCCCTTGGAAGTGTCCAAGGCCAGGTTGGATGGAGCTTAGAGCAACCTGGGATAGTGGAAGGTGTCCCTGCCATGGCAGGGGGTGGAAAAAGATGATTTTTAAGATCTCTTCCAACCCAAACCATTGTATGATTCTTTTGCTGCCATTCTGGTACCTTAGAGAGAAGTGGTTTATACTTTACAGTTCTTGCTACCTGCCCAGAACATTTGCACCTTGGTGCCTGAATCCCTGTACAATTCCATGCCCTGTCAGCCCTCTTAGTTCTGTTCTTCCTGGGGAGATAAAAGAAATCTGACATTGGCCCATAAATCACACAATAAATCACGGAGCTGCCCACAAAGCCCCTTATGTCTCAGTCTCCTTTATCCCCACCAGGAACAACAGGAAGGAATGTGGACAGGGCAACAGAAAATATTTAATCATGGATATGAAGTGGGTAGAGCCTTTCCCCACAAACACATGTTCCACCTTTTTGTTGCAGTACCCTCATGCCTAATTTATTCAATATTTAGCAAACATACTCATTTTTATTTCCTTTCTCTGCTTTGATCACAGAACATCTTCAAAGAATATCCCACATGCGCCGCTCACACGAGTGCCTTCATTTAATTGCTCAGGTAACTCCCCACATGTGCTCACCAGGCTGGGGGAGCTTGAATCTCCTCATGGGAGTGAAAAACTGGGAGGTGGCAAATGAAGCATTTTCTCCTGAGTTTGTACAACCAGGGACATCATGGGCACAGCAATTACAGAATCATTGAGGTTGGGAAAGCTCTCCAAGGTCATCGAGTCCAATCTGTGACTGATGCCCACCTTGTCCCCAGCCCAGAGCTCTGAGTGCCATATCCAGGTGACACCTCCAGGGATGGGGACTCCAAACCTCCCTGGGCAGCTCTTTCCAAGACCTGAGCACCCTTTCCATGCAGAAATCCCTCCTGAGATGAAGACAATGTGACACTGTAAAGGAGCACAAAGTGTGAGAGCAGAGCTTCACTGTAAGGCAGATCGAGGCACCTCCCCTCTGCAACAGCCCGGAATGGTCTCCAAAGTGCCACTGCTCTTTAGATAACTGTGACAGGCACTTTACAAATTACCCAGAATTTATGGGCTCACGGTGCCACCATTACTCATGCTGAAAACCAGAGAATAACGGCAGCAGCACAGCCAGACCCCAAGTCACGAGCGGGGCTTTCTCAGTCTCACTCAGCTCTGTCCCTGCAGGTTTTGCAGCAAAAAAACAACAAAAAAAACTGATTAAATGTTTTCCAGCAGCAAATTTGGGAGAGGGAGAAAATCTGTAGGCTCTTCTAATTCTTTTATAAGAATTCCTGGCTCTAATATTTAAAAAAATAAGCATTTCAGGGAGTCCAAGAATTTTTTTTCCCCATCCTTCTCAAGATCAACTACATTTGTCTTAAGGAATTACGAAGTTAAGAATATTGCCTTATCAGGCAGCTCCATACAAGCAATAGAGGAGTTGTCAGGACAATGTTAAAGGTTTTAATGATATGCCAAAGCCCCTTTGGGAGGATACAGGCTCTCTAAATCTTTTTCTGAATGCGATACCAAGTTACAAATTACCCACATCTCATTCCTGTGTTCTCCTTTATCTCTTCCTCCACTCTTCCTCTATGATTGCTGTAGTTTTTGTATTTTTAATTTCTTTGGGGAGTTAAGCTCTGATCATACTTGATCCTAGACATATGAGCTTCTCTCTATGAAAGGGGAACACTTTTATAACCACAGCAACAAACTTCTTTGTGACAGGATTTATCTCATTCCTTTCTATGGTGGTGAGGCTTTTTCCCCCTTTAATTACCCACTAGAAGCAAGGTCTCTCATCCTCTCCTGATCTTTATGTACTTTGCTTTCAACTACTTCCAGATGACAGCATGGAACTAAATTTTCCAGCTCCATGTAGTCACCTTCTCCTGTTTATTTGGACTGACCTGTGCTACAGAGAACAGGCTACAGAGTTTGTACTGATCACCCAGTAAAAGTGTCTTGTGCTGCAAGAGCTTCTTGCAGAATTATTCTTTTCTCCAAACTCAATCAGCTCTTCACAGGTTCAGTGAAGACCCCAACCCTTCCAGGCCTAAACTGTGGAGTGAGGTCTCAGATCTCATCTGTTCATTCCCACTGGGCAGAAGGGCTGGAAAGCTGGGAAAGGCCCTGGGGGTGCTGGTGCCAGGGGCTGGACACGAGCCCAGGGGTGCCCAGGTGGGCAAGAGGCCACTGGCACCTGGGCTGGCTGAGGAATTGTGTGTCCAGCAGGAGCAGGGCAGGGATTGTCCCTCTGTCCCTCCAGGGCTGTGTCCAGTTGTGGCTCCTGCAGGAGAGCCCTGGAGGGGCTGGAGCGTGTCCAGGGCAGGGAACGGAGCTGGGAAGGGGCTGGAGCCCCAGGAGAGGCTGAGGGAGCTGGGAAAGGGGCTGAGCCTGGAGCTGCTTTCTGTCCTCACCTGAGCCCTGCCCTGCCACCCCCCTGAATCCCCGCTGGCACCAGCACCACTCTTACCTGTGGAGTGCACTGGGAAACTCAGGGAGATTCCCACCTTCTGCTCCACTCAGAATCATGGAATCACAGAATCCCTGAGGCTGGAAAAACCCTCCCAGGCCATGCAGTCCCAGCTGTGCCCCGTGCCCACCTTGTCNATGCCCATCTTGTCCCCAGCCCAGAGCACTCAGTGCCACCTCCAGCCCTTCCTTGGACACCTCCAGGGGACTCCAAAGCTCCCTGGGCAGCCCCTGCCAAGGCCTGAGCACCCTTTCCATGGGCAAATTCCTCCTGATGTCCAGCTGGAGCCAAGTGCAGGACCTGGCACTTGGCCTGATTGACCCTCACACCGTTGGCCTCAGCCCAGGGATCCAGAGTGCCCAGATCCCTCTGCAGAGTCTTCCTGCCCACACCAGTGTCATCCATGAATTTACTGAAGCTGTACCCAGCTCCCCATCCAGATCCTCAGTAAAGGTACTGAACCTGGGGGAATCCCACTAGTGATCATTCCCCAGCTGGATGTGGCACCATTCACCACCACTCACCCTCCTCTGGCACCGTTTTTAAACCCTGCCTGGGACACCCTGTGTCTGGAGAGATCTCAGTCACACCTTGGAGCTCCATTTCCCTTTTATTTCCTGAAGAATCACAACCAGGGAATCCCAGGCAGCCCAAAAATCTCCTTAAAAGCTGAAAAGGCCGTGGCTGATCCACTGCAGGCCCTGGTGGCACCAGCTCTGGCAGGTTTTGAGTGCTGTGAGTGGAGATTCCCAGCATTCAATCTCTTGGCTGAAGGAGGAGACACAGCCCTGGGAAAATATTTTTGGGATGAAGGACTGACTGACATTCAGCATTGCAAAGCCTTTTGTGCAGTGGGGAAAATATCACAAGGAATTTTTTTTCCAGGGGAACGTGTAGGCCGCACTTTGCGAACAGATCTTGAGGAGCAGAGAGGGACCCCGGGGAAGAAACCCTCGCTTTGTTTGCAGCAAACAGAAGCAAAACTCCACCTTTTTGAGGGAAAGTAAAGAAGTCAAAGTGCTGATATCAGAGGGGAAACTCCCTCCCTCCCTCCGTGCCGTCTTCACCTGGCCTGCACCGCTGCAGCAAAGCCAGAGGTTGCAGAAAAACAAATGGGATGAAAAATAAAATAGCCCATAACTCTGCAAAGGTTAGGAGGGAGTTTTAGCTCATTCTTCATCCCTTTCACATGCTGTGTTGAAATATGAGGCCAAGAAGGAGGCCACAAGACTTAAAAGCCTATCATGAGGTAATTCAGCCACAAGCTCCGAGCAGGGGAGCACAATGATGGCAGTGTGCTGGCTGTTTGCACAGAATGTGAAATATCAGAGCCCCACAGACCCTAAAACGCACAATTAAAAACGAAACAACTCCTCGGGGCCCAGAGATTGCCCACATCTCCCCCTCTGTAAACGTTTCACTCAAGTATCCCATAAAATTGGTAATTGCTTGTGGCACCTGCACAACGTGGCTGTTGAGAAGGAGCCCGTGAAGGAGCTCGGGTCACATCCCTGGGTTTGTGCCCTCCAGTGCCCACCTCACAGGCCTTGGACAGAAGGTTCAAGCAATCCCTAAAAGCTTTTCCCAGCTTTGGCAGAGGCAGCAGAACTTTGCCAACCTGCCCCACAGGAGAACCAAGTTGTCCAGCAGGACCCTACAAGGGAATTATTCACAGAGTAAAGGGGGTCAAAGAAGCAGAGCAAGCACAGAGCTGCTCCTGCGTTTCCCTCCTCCTCGAGGCTCTCCAAAGGTGAAGGCAGAGCCCAAGAAAGCAGCAGGCAGAGTTTTGCCTCTTGGCCACAGGGCAAAGGTGGGTTTAAGTCACTTTTGTACCCCCACAACCTCCCTGAGCATTATGGACCAACCAACCCCAGCTGCTGGAGGGGTTCTGGGTGACTTCAGGCATCTGGTGAAGATGGAATGAAGGCGATACCAGCAGGGAAGAGGCAGTGAAATCCTCAAATCCAGTGCTGAGACTGAAACCCAAGGCCAGCTGAGCACTGGGAAATCCCTGCTGGCAGCAGGTGGATTCCAACATGGGCAGCACAGCAGGCACAGGTCTGGCCTTTATTGTGTTTGTGGTACCCATAGGATGGCAAACATTCAAAAAATAACTGGAATTACAAATCTGCCCGGCCTGTTTGGACACTCACTTGCCAAAAGGGCTACCTGCCCCCAAATCATTTGTCACAGGGCTTCCCTGCTCTGCCAGAGCCATCTGAATGAATGGTGTCACAAACACCATTTTCTAATTTTGCAGGCTTTGTACCATAATCATCATTAATGTTGCTCTTACAGCTGCAGGATCAGCCTGGAAAGTCAAAAATAAAATAAAAAAAATCAACTGCAGTAATTTCATTGCCCTGTTCAACTGGATCAGTGAAGCACAGGGGGAAATAGGGCATTTTTGGATGGGCTAAATACACACAGAATAATTTTGTAGCACAGAATCATCAAGGTTGGAAGAAATCTGCAAGATCATCCAGTCCCACCATCACCTCAGCATCATCAGCCCTGAAACATGTCCCCAGGATATTAAATAAAGATCAAAACACAGAACAAGTTAAACACTGGGAACTCTACCCTAAATTATTAGCATAGATGAATAAGCACAGTTTTCAAAGTGGAGAAATTAAATTATTCATGCCCCATAATGGTGCTATAAATCCTTCTCAAGTGCCAGTCATTTTAGCTGCTGCCTTCACATTTCTGTTCTCAGCAGCTGAAAACAAAAGAAAAGGGTGTTAGGAATAGCATGGGACTGACTTGAATTTTCTTGTAGTAATAGGAAAAAGTTCGTTTAAAGATAAAATCTGAGCGTGGCGACAGCAACTGGCTCAGCCAGACGGTGGCACTATAAGCACTTGCTATCATAAGGGCAGTATAAATAGGGGAAAAAATAATAAAATAACTGATCAAATAATTAAAAGAAAACAAACCAGCATAACAACGTTTTACACCACTGCATCTTTTAATTTATGAGAGATCTTTGCATGAGGGATGGCTAAATATACATGAATTGCCTGTGCTGCCCAAACCTTGAGCTGAAGGAATGGAGTCTGAAAAGAAAGGGAGTAAAAGTGTCCTGTGGCATCTTTTAAAAAGGTCTCAAAACAAAACCTTCAAATAGCAGAGAAGGATCCCAGTGAGCTGTCAGATGACCTTGCTCACCACACCAGGAACACCAGCACATGGGTATCAAAATATATCAAAATATACCAAAATACATCAAAATATACCAAAATATATCAGACTCCAAGCACTGAGCTCAACACCAAACTAAAGCACAAATGTCACGAAGGTGCAAAATTCAGGAGGAAAATCTGACTGCTCTGCTGGCAGTGGCACTTCTGTCATTGGGTTCTCTGTGGCCTCTTTGAGGTCACATCAAAATATTCCGGGCCTGACTTGTCACAGAAGTGTGAATCTGTGTGCAGAGGCAGAATTGTTTGTGGTTTATAGGGAAGATCAACCCAAAAATGTGTCTGAAGGCATGGTGGGTGCTCTGCTTGTTGGAGGGAAAAAGGAAGCATGGAGCCCTCTGGACATCACCAAATTCCCTAGATAACAACAGAGTTTCTTAACAATTTTTTCCTACTTTAGTTGGAATTAATTGCATTTTCCACTGTTTCTCTACAGACTTCTTTGCCTTCCTTCCTGCAGCACTTTTTAGGATTATTCCCTTTTAAGAACTATTTCTTGCTTTCCCAGATTAATCTCTTAAATGTTCTATTTTATCATTCATTTTATCAGCACTCCCCCTCTTCCCTGACATCAACAAGTGACAAATTCAGAAATACTGCTTTAAATGAATTGATTTCAGAGCGTTCCCCAAATGAATCCTGCACCATTGCTGGTTTACAGATGGGGCAACATGAGAGAACTCAGAACCAGAAAAATGATTCTGCAAACACTTGTCCATATGAAGAACTTTATGAGACCTTTTGATGTGGCTGCTTAGATATCTCAAGTTGCTTGTGTGCAAAAGTCTTGGAGGACCAATCCCTCATCCACTCACAGCAGCTGCAAGTGGCTGCTCTTCATCTTCTTCAATCACCTTGATAAAAATGGTAATTTTTTCAAGCAAAGCATTGTTTTTAGCAATAGCTCCTCAGAATGGGAAGGGGGAGGGAAGCAGTAAAATCCTAAGTTGCAGTAAAAAGAAACCATTCTGATTTGAAAAACGGTCCAGATTAAAAATAAATACAGATTTTTCTTTTTTTTTTCCTCTAACCATGAGAGAAACCATACAGTCAAAATTTCCATGGTCTTTCTCATGTTGAAATGTCAAAAACTGGGTTGCCAAACACAATTTGAAGTTTGGTAACAGCAACAGCTGTTTGAGATTACACAGGAGGTTTCAACATGTGACATTTCAGCTCCTGAGATATGAGAATAATGTCAGGACTAACATAAATATATAAATATATACATTTATATATAAAAATATAATTTTTTTCTATTACATAAAGTTCCTTCTTTTTCTTTTTCATAG
>VZTZ01021492.1:151236-171145 GCA_013400955.1 Drymodes brunneopygia | reverse complement strand
TTTCTTTTTCATAGCAAAATCACCTTTATACCGTGCTTTGAAAATAACCAAACTACAGAAGGTCACCTTTCTTTTTTTTGTTTTAATCCTGGACTAATAGAGACATGGGGAGTTACCTTGCCTTAGATTTACAAGAGGTGAAATTATTGCTGTTTTCAGGTCCCTCTCTGAAATGAAAATGCTCTGAACCAAGATGAGGGAAAATTTTAAATAAAAATAAAAATAAAAATAAAAATATAGATGGTATAGATATAGATATAGATATAGATATAGATACATAAAAGTATCTATATGAATACTTATATAAATATACATGTGTGTCTGTGTCTGTGTCTGTGTCTGTGTCTGTGTAGGTACACGAACACACACTTTATTTATTTCTTTGTTAGGTTTTCCTTCCTAGAATGCAAAGAAAGCTAAGGATATGTCTCACAGTGAATAATCAGACTGACTAAGTGCTTCCTTGAGGAAATGAAAAGGAGGAAATGTAGCCATGGTTTGTTTCTTGATTTTCTCAGAAAAAAAATTATTTTTACTTCTGGTTTCCCAGGGGAAAAAAAAACAACAAACAGAGACAAAAAGCCCATCCTCATGGAGACATGAGCTCACTTCTGCACACTTCAACATGTTACTCATCCCTCTTGGTTCCTCTTGTTGGATGGCTTATCCTTGCTCAGCTTATGGAAAATTAATTCAGTGAGGCTTTATCAGGCTAGCAGAGCAGCAGGGAAATGGGTTACACCCCCCTCTGATATTGTAGTGCTCAATAGGACCCAACAGAAACCCCACAGGAGATGCTCCATCACCACACTGGGGCAAAGTGAGGAATTCACATCCTCAGAACTCAGGGATGTCCTACAGCCAACCCCTGCAGAGCTCCTTGTGCAGGAATTCACCACACAAACCTCCTCTGATTTAATACACAATTTAAGCCTTTTTTGTGACAGACTCATTTCACTGAATCCCAGAATCATCTCGGTTGGAAAAGGCCTCCAAGATTATCAAGTCCAACCTTTGACTGATTTTCTCCATCTCCTTAATTTCTCTGCCACATCTCTTCTCTTTCCCAGCAGTGATCTGATGGAAATGGGAGCCCATAAAGAAGAATCACACAGGGCTCTGGCCCACTCCATAGAATAGTAGAATTCTTAAAGGTTGGGAATGACTTTTAATATCATCAAGTTCAACCCTCAACCCAGCACCACCATTTTTACCATTAAATCACATCCTCAAGTGCCACATCCACACATTTTTTGAACACTTCCAGGGATGGTGACTCCCATTTGTTAGGACTGCAATGAGGATATTTAAGAATATGTGGCTCCTTCCAACCTGTGGTTCTGTGATCACAGAATTAAACCAAGGTTTGCTCTGCCAGCCACGCCTGCTCACCTGTCTGATCTTCCCTGAAGGATTCCCCGTGCTCTCAGTGCTGGCAGGAGCAGGATCTGCCCCCAGGTGAGATCACTGGGTTCACCCTGCCAGTGCTGACAAGAGGAGCACCAAACCTCTCTTTCTCAGACCCGCTATCACTTGCTAATTTTGGCTTATCAGAAATACAAAAAAAAAGTAATTTCTTTCCCCAGATGTGGTCATTGCCTTCCTCCTCTTACCACGACTTACAGCTCAGGATAATCTATGTGCTGTGATATAAAATGGAATAACAAACTCAACAGAGTTTCCTCTTAAAATGCTTCAGTGCTGTTTCCTCTGAGTTAAATTTTCCTCTCTGCCCAGGCCAAGCTCCCTCCCTATGCAGAGCTTGGAGCAGATGAAGCAAACTCTGGTTATCTGCTCAGTAAATGATCCTGTCAAAGGGTCCTTCTCCCCGTGCCAGGCAGGGAGCAGCATTCCTTCTGCACAGAGCAATGGGAAGATGCTGGGAGAGCCCAGGGACAGCAAGGTCACCTTGCCTGGAGCTGAAATGAGCGCGTGAGATTCAACCATCACCAAAAAAACTGTTGCAATGGGCTCACCCCACAGGCCCACTTGTGAAACAGAGCCTGCAAAGCCTCAGAAGATGCCCCCAGACAGCCCCCAAATCCCTGGTGCTTCATTCCAGCCCAGTGCAGAACACACCCAGCACTGAACTGCCTCAAAATCAGCCAGGCTGGGGGTTCCAGGAGCTCACAACATGAGAAGCTTCAAGACATAGATTTCTCCAGGCTTTATTTCACCACATCTGTCTGGAGTGCAGTCTTGGCACAGAATTGCATCCCCAAGAAGGGCCCAATTCACCCTTAGGGTTCCAGAGAGGTGCCACAACTGGGAGAGACCCTCAGCAAAATGCTGATTTCAGCCTGAAACACTCAGCCTCTGGGTCAAAGGGTTTTCATCAGCACCACAATTCCTGGCCTGTCCTCCTTGGACTCAGGATTCTTTAAAATTACAGAGCTCCATGGCCATGGGGAACAAGGATTCTTTGATGGCTGATGACTCCCTGAAGTCCTGGCAATGCCAAAGTGCCATCCTTGCAAATGCAGCTGCACGTGGCACCTTTTTCACTGATTTACCAGAGATTTCAGAGAGGGAGAAGAATCAATTCTGCCCACTCTAGATGCAAATCCAACTTTAGAAGGATATTTTTGTGAATTAGGAAAGAAGACTGGCTTTTTGCTAGCTCTGTACATAAATACGAAAATGCTAAAATACTAAAACTCCCTAAGCAACAGCTCTAAAACAGAGCTGGGATAATTCACTGAAGTCATCAACACTCAGGAAATCGTACACATCTTTTAGTGGCACCTCAGACACAAAACCAAGCTCTCCCTGGTGCTGTAAAACATAGAAACCGAATCTAGATTAAAAATACATGCAGCTATTATGTACCATCATTGCCAGGCTTCAGCAAGAACTAAATCATCTCCCAGCTAACACAGAAAGCAACCTCAGCTAAAACCAGTGAGGATAACTGCAGCAGAAATCAAAAGTGGTGCTACAGCAGCCACTGCAGAGGGAAGATAAAAGCCCCTGACAAGAACAAGCCAGGTTGTGACACAGCTTTTTGTGAGCTGCCTCATTACAGGAAAGGCTGCCAAAGCCAGGCAGGCTCTCAGTGTTGATAAATTAGAAGCAAAAACGGAAAGATAAAGCTTGCTGAGAAACCAAAGGGGAACAAGTAGGTGGCTGTGCTGAGGGAGAAGAGGCTGCTCCCAAGAGCTGCTTTCTGGCTGAGCACTGAAAGTGTGAAGGAGGCCAAGACAAAGTCATTCAAGATGTCTGGGGGGGGAAAAAAATGACAGACCTCTAATTAAAAATCTGTGTGTGGGAAAGCTGTATGTGGTCCTGGACAGTAGGGAAGGCAGCAAACTTCTGGCTGGATCAGCAACCTCGTGCCAAATGAAGACTCAGGGACTGACAGAGGATGCAATCCCAGTGGGAATGGATGAGCTTGATCCCCTGGCAGATAAATCTGGCAGCTCTTTGAGGGTCGTTGCCTTTCACACTTTGGTAACAGAAGTGGAACTGAGCACAGCTGAGCCCCTCACACACAGGGTGGGTCTGCACAGCCTGGGGCACAGCCCTGCCTCTCCTACAGCCCTGACATAGCAGCTCAGCTCCCCTTGCACAAAGGCTCTTTAATTATATTATTATGATCCCTCTTCATTCCTGATATAGGTCACTAATCCCAAAGAAGGGCTCTAAGCAAGACTAGATCTGACAATCTTGATCCTGCTCCAATCTTCACTCCGATGCTCCTCTGATGAAGGGACAGAGCTGAGACATTTCCAAAGTGCCCTCATGGCCATGGTGTCTCTCTGGGACAGACAAACCTGGAGGCGCTGGCACAGGGTGCCCAGGGAAGCTGTGGCTGCCCCTGCATCCCTGGCAGAGTCCAAGGCCAGGCTGGACAGGGAGCAAGCTGGGATAGTGGAAGGTGTCCCTGCCATGGCAGGGGGTGGAATGAGATGATTTTTACAGCTCCTTCCAGCCCAAAGAATCCCATGATTCCTTGAAACCCCTCCCACCATGGAATGGACTCTCTCTGCTCTCACCCCAGTCCTGGAGGGAAAGTTCCATGTCTTGCTGACAACTGAGAACACCCCAGGAAAGCCAGGGGAAAAAGAAACTTACTGGTATCAATCCACACAGAGGGAGGCAGAGGAAAATTCAAAGGTGTTTCCTTTTGAAAAGGGTGAATAGAATGATGACAATTCTTGCTGTTCTTCGAAGGGACCCTCCCTCCTGGGATAGAAACCTGAAAGATTAAGAAAGAATAAGACTCACCTAAGGTAGAGTCAGAAGTGGAATGGGACGTGATTATTTTATTCTGTACCTTTTTGACTGATTTTCAAACAGGTATGAAAAAAAAATATTCATTTCAAAACTGGCAGGAGCCACACCTTCCATCACAGATCAACTCTTCAAAACCAAATACTGCTGAGCTTGTTTGCTATCCAGAGACCAGAAACTGATTCCAAACCACCATTTCCCTCTTCAATCCATCACCTTCAGGAAGGAAACACTCTTCTGGAAGGCACATGTATTATTATCCCCACACAAATTCATTTAAAAGGCATAAAAGTGCCCCCAGCCTTGCCCTTGAGTCACATATGGCAGTGACTGAAACCTCTTTTAATGCAATAGCAACATTAAATATTTGCAATAAGGATCTGACAGTAACCAGCAGAAGCTCCAATCAAGATAAGAGGCTGTGGTGTGATTTATTGACTGTCAGAAAGCTCTTGGTAGCTGGACTGGGCTGGAAAACCTCTCTGCATCATGTGGAGGAGGCACAAGTTAACAGGCAAAGGTCAGAGGAGCTGGAGCTTTCTTGCCTCCCCCACAGACTCATAACTGCTCATATATAGAGGGAGGGAGAAAATCAAATGGAGCTGCTGGGAGCAGCTCAGAGCTATTCCAAAAGTCTTGTCCTCCCTAGGTCCTTCCTAAAAGCCAGGAGGCAGAGGAGACAGCATTAATCCTAATCTTTGGATTATACATTAAAGGAAAATGTATTAAGGCATATGAGGGCTAAAATATTATGGGAATGGGACCATGTAACCCCCTCTTAGGGGACCTGTGTCAAAAAAAGGGGTGGGCATCGTGTCTGGTGGCTTGTCATTGTCACACACACTGTGCTGAGCAGTACAAAGCCAGACTTGATGGGAGAGAATGATTAGGAAATGTGATGGTTATGGTTAGAAAATCACGCAATAAGACACGAGGAGATCACAGAATGTACACTTGGAAAATGCCACCCCAGAGCTTTGTTTATTTGGCCTTACAAGTGTGCTGTACATTTCTTAAGTGACTGGAAAGCCAAAACAAAGGCAGGGATTTCCTGTGACCTACCTGGGCATGCCAGCAGGTGAGATACCTGCCCAGAGAGCATCACCCAGGCCCCAGTCACTCAATGCCAGGGGACAGCAGGGAGCAGGAGCTGCTCCAAATGCCCTGCTCCACACCTGCAGGAGAAGGAGGTGAATCATGTCCTCCAGGTGTCTGAACCTCCCCACTGAGTGCAGGTGGAGCCTGGGTGACTAACTCTGACACAGATATCAAGGACACTGCTTTTGGTGACAGTAATCCCTTCCCACTCCTGTCCACCCCAGCTGTGTGTCCAAGCACCTGTGTGCCTCAGCACGGGAGGTGTGGTGGGTGTTTTAATTCCTTTTGAGAGTACAAATCACATTTGCTGCTTCTGGCCCAGGAGTCCAATCCACAGACCTGTCTGGAAGAACTTTTGGGGCTATAAATCATAGAAGTTTAGAAGCACCAAGGGGTTTGGGTTGGAAGGGACCTTCAAGATCATCCATCCAGTGCCACCCCTGCCATGGGCAGGGACACCTTCCACTGTCCCAGGCTGCTCCCAGCCCCAATGTCCAACCTGGACATCCTTGGGCACTGCCAGGGATCCAGGGGCAGCCACAGCAAATCTGGGCACCCTGTGCCAGGGCCTGCCCACCCTCACAGGGAACAATTCCTGCCCAATATTCCATCTAACCCCACTCTCTGTCAGTCTGAACCCATTGCCTTCTTGTCCTGTCACTCAAGGCTCTTGCAAATCAAAGCTTTCATTTGTCTTCACCTCCCAGAAATTAGTGCTGTCTGGCCATGCCATGTGTCAAGGGACATGACCCTGTCATGCAGGACATGTCACCCTCCCTGCTCCCAGCTTTAGCCAGGCTCTCTCACGTGAAGCTCACCAGAGCAGAGGAGGCCCAGCAGAAAGCTGCTCCTTCTAGGTGAGGTGTTAAAAGAGGCAAGTTCAGTTAAAATTATATTAAAAAAAAAAATTAAAAAAACAAACCCAAAAAATAATAAAAAAAAACCACAGAACTTGTTATACCTTAGAAATTCAAACTTTTCTGAAGTATCAGACCAACCATCAAGCTCAGGTTCAGTGGAGCAGAGAAGTGCAGGCTTAGTTTCACTCAGACATTGGTCAAGGAGGGACTTGAAGAAGCAATTTTGCTCTCAGGAGATCTGCACAGAGCATCAGAGCCCCTGCACAGCCCTCCAGCTGTAAACACCTGCCCCTCCTCGAGCCAGCAGCAAAGCTGCCACTTCTTCCACTGCCACCAGAACTTCACCCTGGTCATCATCTCTTTGTTTGTCTACGGGCAAAAATTACAGCTTGAAGGCAGAAACTTTATTATCCTGTAAACAACTTTTTGATAAGCCATCCCCTTGCCCTTCCCTGTTCTGAGTTGAAAGACTAACTTTCTTTTACTGCCCAAACAACCCTCCCATATCAGGTTCAGTTTCTTTCCTACCACTTCATCAGAATGTTTGCTCTTCTTTATCACCCAGATCAATATTTATCCTTGTGGGTGGAAACTGCTCCCTCTGCTCACCACGCTCTTATCACGTTAAACTTTAACGTCACTAACGAGGTAGTAAATGACAACTAAGCCTGCATAACCAGAATGGCTTTATTTATTTCATTAAGGAATGCATTTTACTGAGAAAGCCGACTGTATCATTCCCAGACAGGATCCTAAACACATTTTTCACAGTAATGAGCCCATGTTTTGATAATGCAACTCCACCTTCAAAAGTGTCCGGCACAGTCTGATCCCATTCTGGCTTCACATCACTCCAACAGGTAACTCCAGAGTTATGCTGCTGACTTACAAAGGACTGGAGTCAGATCTGTCACCTCCATGTTTATCAAATGCTCTCTTTTGTTTTTTTTAGCTGCACAGTTTCCCAACAGTTTTTAAAGCAGAGGAGAATTTGTAATGCTTTGTTTTTTGCAAAGGTTTTTCTTGTCTGTCTGCTGAGAGAAATGTCTGCTCCAAACTCCTGTGCCAGCACAGTTTAAATGAGGAGGTTTGTTTATACCTTTTTGTGGATTAATTCATTATTGAGATTACTTTCCAATTTTAACAAGCTTTCTAGTAATTATTAGCCACTGCTGGGCAAACCCTGAAGTGGCTGGGAGTTCGAGTTCAGTTCAGATAAACACACAGAAGTTCAGATGCTTATCCAACTGCTTACACTTCTTCAGTCTGCAGAACACGTCTGGAGGCCTATCAAGCTCCCCATCTCTCTGCTCCCACATGCCAAGTCATGCCAAGAATGCTCCAGTTGCATTTTTTCCGCGGTGCTTTTGCATGTCTGGTTTTGGTGCTGTGCAGAAGCAAAGGTTGGTGAAAGGGGAGATGATGGGTGAGGCCTTGAAGGAAGTTCCCTCCCTTAGAGTACAGAACCTGCCAAAAGCTGTAGAGTGACCTAAACCTTGACAAAGGACTGGCATCACAAAGAATTTAAATTCACCTAAACCTCGTGGGCAATAATAACCTTCCTCCACACCTCTACACCCTCCCTCAAATGGGATCTGGTCCCTCAAATTGATTTAAAATTTCTCAGTGCCCCCTGCTCCAAGCACTGCCCCATTCTTTGCCTTTAACTCCCTCTTAGACTTCAGTGGTGCCCAGACACTGAGCTGAAATCCCCTGGATTCAGGAGCTCCCCTGGATTCAGGAGCTCCTGACAAGGATGTTTGCAGCACACCTCGGGCAGGCCCAGGTTCCTCACCAAAGGAACTCAGAAGGAATTCATTTTAAATAATGCCACAGCACATCCATACCTGCAAAGAGAATGAAAGGGCTGGAAACAGCACCCTACAGCCTGTGGAGAGTCCAAAAGAGCACTCTGATATCTGCTGATGAATATGAAAAAAAATATTCAACCTGCAGTAGCACTGGAGCATTTTCAAAAATGTTCTAATTTAGGCTTTCTTTAAATTTTATTTTTCATAAAATTCAAGAATCATGGAATGGTTTGGGTTGGAAAGGACCTAAAAAGTCATCCAGTTCCACCCCCAACTCCTTCCACTATCCCAGACTGCTCCAAGCCCCAGCGTCCAACCTGGCCTTGGGCACTGCCAGGGATCCAGGGGCAGCCACAGCAAATCTGGGAAATCTGTGCCAGGGCCTCCCCACTCTCACAAGGAACAATTTCTTCCTAATCTCGCATTTAAATCTTCCTTCCTTCATCTTAAAGTCCTGCCACTCCAGGCCCTTGTAAATATTCCCTCTCCAGCTTCTTGTAGGCTCCCTTCAGGTCCTGGAAGGCCTCAATTAGAGCTCTCCTGGTTTCAGGGAATAGCTTGAAAAGATAAAGCAAATGCATCTCACACATTTTGAAAACAAACACAAGAACCATTTGCTTACATAAGCCAAAAAAAAAAAAAAATCACAATTTTAAGGCCACCTGCACTGTTTTCTCTCTCCTCTAACATAACACATGGCCATTTTGTACTAATGAATTACCACATTCACCCCTGCAAAATATGTCGAAATATTTCCTGAGAGCTGCTAAGTAAAATCTCTTCTTTTGTTACAGAGCATTGCTAGCCTCAACTCCATCTGGAAACTGAAGGCTTTAAAGTCTTGTTCTTTCAGGGCTTGTTCATGTAAAATGGTCCCTCCTTTACCCAGGAGATGGAGAGAACAGACTGTACATGTTTTGCACCAGGGAAGGTTGGACACCAGGAGCAATTTCCCCATGGAAAAGGGTGGTCAGGCCTTGAAAGGGGCTGCCCAGGGAGATTTGGAGTCCCCAACCCTGGAGGTGTCACCTGGAGGTGGCACTGAGTGCTCTGGGCTGGGGACAAGGTGGGCATCAAGCACAGCTTGGACTCAGAGTCTTTTCCAGTTCTGGGATTCTGCCTGTGAGGAACAAGACAGTTAAACCAGGGAAAAAAAAATGGAGGTGGGGGAATATGGGAGGCTTAATCCCATTGCATTACAACTTTTCTTATTTAGTGAAAAGGAAATACAATTAGGAGGAACATATTAAACACACCTACACAGATATCTGAATATCTCCCTGGTGCACTCGTACTCCTGCCTGTGGAAGAAATGGGCAGGCGCTGCTTCCTTAATCAAATTAGAAAACTAAACTTAAAATTATCCCCCTCCAGAGAGATATTTACACCTCCAAACATATTCAGCAAAGTAGAATATGAAGCTGAAAGGAAATCACTGAATTATTTATTATCGTTTTCTAATGTTCCAGGCTTACAATTTCAGACAGTAAAATGTACAGTAGAAAATGACTGATTACAGTGTACACCGGAAATTTTGGGGAATTAAAAGACAGCTGCTTTGCATAATAATGGCACTCTTCCATTTCTGGTGGAAAATTAAAAAGCCATTCCTCCTCACTAAAAATGACTGTAATTGCAAATAAGGGAGTTTGGGGATGGGGGAGGGAAGGAGAAAGGAGAGAGGGAGAGAAAGAATGATGGCAAAGATTCATGAGGAGGGTAACAGTGGATTAGGTGATGTTCCATTGAAATATCTTAATGGCTTCCAAATTTCAACCAGTGAGGAAATGAGATTTGCTCCTTTTTGTTAGGTGAATGCACTGCACACACAGTCATGACATTGATGTGCTGAGATGTCCAACAGCACAGTGGAAAACTTGCAAGTGGGTGCTTTTTCCAAGCAAATTTTCCCAAGGAATAGGTAAATTTATAGCCTAGGAGTAGTCCCATACAAGCCTCTGCATGAATCCCACTGAAATTGTTCTCCCTGCCTTCTGTCACAAAGGTTTTTCTTGCAGTTGTGAATTAAGTCTTCACTTGCACAAACCAAAAGTTTTCATTGTGTTTGTAAAAAAATCACACAGTGCCAGACTTTGGTGGACTTTGGGGGAGTTCACTGAGGTGCTGCTGAGGGCAGCTCATGAGCAAGGAGGAGGTTCCTGCATCCCAGCTCTTCTGAAATGGAGAAAAGCTGGGTTTTTTCTCTGAAATGGAGAAAATCTTTGCTGGGTGTCCTGCAGGGTCCAGCTTATCCTGCCCATCCTACACACTGGCTGACCATGGGGTTGCTTCCAGATGTGGGCAGGAGCTCAGGAAGGTGCTGGCACTTCACAATTTGCACAGAAGACCAAGATTATGATTTAGGACATGTATCCTGAAAAGCTCCTCAAGACTGTTAGACATGAACTAAAAATAAAAAGAAAGAAAAGAAAGAAAGAAAGAAAGAAAGAAAGAAAGAAAGAAAGAAAGAAAGAAAGAAAGAAAGAAAAGAAAAGAAAGAAAAGAAAGAAAGAGAGACTCACTAGTTCACACCCAGCAAAGCCAAGCAAAGCTCCTCTCCTGCAGTTTTGCAGGCAGAGCAAAACTGGGGTGTCAGAGGGAAGGAAGCAGAACAAGTGCCTGTGGAGAGCTGGGAAAATGCATTTGGGGATGTAAGATATTCCTCTGGTGAGACCCCAACCTGAAACATGGCATAAAGTTTTGGGGTCCCCAACATTAGAAGGGCATGGAACTGATGGAGCAATTCCAAAGTTGATAAGGGAACTGGAGCACCTCCCCTAAGAAGACTGAATGGGAGAGCTGGGAATGTTCAGCCTGGAGAAGAGAAGGTTGTGTGAGACCTCACAGCACCTTCCAGTGCCTGAAGAGGGAACAGGGAAGGTGGAGAGGGACAATTCATCAGGAACTGGAGTGACAGGACAAGGGGAACTGACTTCAAACTGAAATAGGGGAGATTTAGGTTCGGTGTATGAAGAAATTGTTCCCTGTGAGGGTGGGCAGGCCCTGGCACAGGGTGCCCAGATTTGCTGTGGCTGCCCCTGGATCCCTGGCAGTGCCCAAGGATGTCCAGGTTGGACACTGGGGCTTGGAGCAGCCTGGGACAGTGGGAGGTGTCCCTGCCCATGGCAGGGGGTGGCACTGGATGATTTTTAACCCAAACCTTCCAACCCAAACCATTCCATGATTTTTATGTATTTCCAGACATGAGAGCTGTGACATTGATGCATCTTCTTCAAGAAAACCCATCTGCAAATGACTGACAGTTACACAAAGATAATCCCAGTGTGAGCAGTCAGTACAAAACCAAATTACACAGTAGATGTGCAGTAACTGCCAACCTAATGGGAGGTTTTTGTTTTGGGGTCAGCTGGGAAATTTCGATATTTTTCTCTTTGTTCAACTTCCAGTCACCCTAAAACATGCCAGCTCAGCTTTCTGACCATAGATTATGTAAGTGGCTTCACTCATAACTCAACAAAAGCTGTTTCTTAACTGTGGGAAAGAGATAGAAGAGACTTCTTCCCCTCTGGACAAAGCATTTTGCTCCCAGAGCTTTTCTTGTCTTGGCTGGAGAGGAGCAAACTCAGCACATAAAAGATAGACTCCCTTCAAGCCTGCCTTGCATTTTTCAGAGCTGTTATTCCAATGTGGTGGAGCAGAGAGAATGTCCATTATCAGGGGGAAAAAATGGCATAGACCAAAAAAAAGCACAGCTCCATTGAGAAGTAGCACAGCTACTGTGGTAATACAAAACAGGGCATGTTAATGTAAATAATTAATACCAGAAATGTTAATTGATGCATTTTTTATGTTATATATTTTATATATGTTCTATTATGTGCCATATATATGTTATAGATTTTGTATTGTGTACTGTATATTAATATATTCTATGTTATTAATGGCATATATAATATTAATATAAACATGCCCACAACATTGGTTTTGCAACAGGAGAACTGGAGAAGTTCAGCTTTTATGCAAATGGGGTAAAAATAGCTCTGAGGAGATGGGAAGCCCTTGGTTTGCATAAGACACAACACGAGTAATTCAAGTGTGACAGCGTGACCTGAGTGATTGGGAAGAGGCAAAACCGGGATGTTTCTCCTTTGTTTCTCACTCTGAAAGATGTGGAGAGAAGAGGAAATAGGTTAAAACACACACACACACACTTTTTCACTAAGCACACAGCCACACTGTGGGATCCTTTACCATGGGATGTCACAGGAGCCAGAAATACAACGAGAAAGCTTAGCCCAGTTAGTGGAAGAAAAGCCCACGGTGAGCTATAAAACACAGAAACACAAATCCAGCCTCTGGGCCAGGAAGTCCCCAAGCAGAGATTGCCAGGAGAGGGGAGGATGTGCTGGAGGAAACATGAGGATGTGCCTGTCCCTTCTTGCAGCCTGCTCTGGGTGTCCCTGCACAGATTTGGGACAGGGAACTGGCTGCCTTTTGTCCCCTTGCAGTGGGGCTTCTCTTCTAAAAGTCGTTCTATGCTTTGATCAAAACCTTCAGCACTGAGAAATTCAAATCATGAACAATCTTTTGTCCCCTCAGTGAAAAATTTCTGTGAGCATTCAGGCAATTTCTTTCCAAGTCTCTAATTTTTGCCCAGAATCTTGAGTTTGCTGCATCTGAGGGTAAAGAAAGAAGTGGCAAAATCTTCCCAGAGTGAGCACAGCGCCCTGGGGAAGATGGTCAGGCTGGAATAGGGGGCACCCCCATCTCTACCCACCCATCCTGTGAGCAGGTCTGATCATCTGGCCAGCCCAAAATTCTGAAATATCCACACACATCCAGAAATATGGAATTGTGCATGGTCAGGAGTGTTCGGGGGGACTTTCAGGTGGATTGCTCCCCAAATTTAGAGTACAGATCTGTCTCAGCCTGGAACAAATGAACACTATTTGTCCTTCCACTTTTCCTCCTGACTTAATGCTTTCTGCATCCACCTTTTGCAACTAAATATTTAAAGATACCAATTTTGAAATCTCCAGGAATGCAAATATCTGGGATTACCCAGAAGATTAAACAACTGAAGCCAGCATCTCACCATCCCACACATAACCAATTCCATTCCTGAAGAGGCCATGGGAATTGAGTTTGTTAGCAGTTTTTTACGGAATGCTTCAAATATCATTTGTTAAGTGGAAGCAGCCATTGCTCAAGAAGGAAAGAGATATGTGCCTGTTATGTAACTCACTGCATCTCCTTTTTTTCTCTTGTTTTTGCCAAGATTCTCTTGATAATGGTGTGAATTGTTTAGGCAAGCTCATGCAGCCTACAGACATATGTACATACAATCTCTGAAAGAACTTTCTGTTCCTTGTTCCCAGGTACACACCACACCATGCTGCATATTTTAAAAACCTGCTATAGCCTGTTAATAGAGTGTGGAAAGAACCCTGGAGGATAAGGCACGCAGAGTTTATTACATAACTTTAGAAATTTTGGCCAGGAAAAAACGTCGATCCTATTAAAGAGGTTTTAATGAAGTCAAGATTTAGGGATTTTTATGATAATATCTTCATTCCAGTTGCTGTTCCAGCATGCCAAGTCCTATGTCCCATTAGCCCCTTACCTAAGAACAGACTGTTATTGGTGGACTTTATTTTTAATTTTTATTTGCAAAGGACAGGATGGGTGGTTGCTTATGTTGGCTTTTTCTCAGTACTATTATTCCCCTAAAATCTGATTATAAAGGGAATTCCGGTTAGGCAATTAATAAATTAAACAAAAGTAAATACTTTGGAAAGAAATACTCAGGGGTTGTCCTTGCTGCAGAACATGGAGCCTGAGTGGGGCCTTTTGGTTGAGGCCTACTCAGATATAAAGACCTGCACTTGCATTTTGTACCTTTTAAAACAATCTTAACCAAAAGAAACACAGGCTGAAGCTTTAGCTCACACAGCCTCAATTGCTCACAGGATAATTTCTTCTTCTTTTTGGTTGCAACTGGTCGTGGATGTGTTGGAGAGAGCCCAGAGGAGGCAGCAGGATGAGCAGAGGGCTGGAGCAGCTCTGCTGGGAGGAAAGGCTGGCACAGCTGGCATTGTTCAGCCTGGAGAGGAGAAGCTTTGGGCTGAGCTCAGGGTGGCCTTGCAGGGCCTGAAGGAGCCCCAGGAAAGATGGAGAGAGACAATTGCCAAGGGCTGCAGGGACAGGACACAGGGAATGGCTTCCCACTGCCAGAGGGCAGGGATGGATGGGATATTGGGCAGGAATTGTTCCCTGGGAGGGTGGGCAGGCCCTGGCACATTTTTCCCAGATTTGCTGTGGCTGCCCCTGGATCCCTGGCAGTGCCCAAGGATGTCCAGGTTGGACACTGGGGCTTGGAGCAGCCTGGGACAGTGGAAGGTGTCCCTGCCCATGGCAGGGGTGGCACTGGATGATTTTTAAGGTCCCTTCCAACCCAAACCATTTCATGGTTCTGTAACTCTGTGGTTATTGCCTTCCCCCAGCTCCCCTCTGTGCTGAGATAATGCAACTGTAAAAATTCAGAAAATGAGACAAATTCCTGCAGAGACCCCCAGGATGAGCTCCTCAGCATCCTCAGCACAGCCACCCTTGAGCTCAGGACCAGCCTGTACTGAACTGCCCACATTTCCTTTCAAGGAGGGGCTGCTTTTATCCACACTATTTATCAACATTAACATAACTTGGGAGGGGAGAATAACACACCAAACGAAACTTCAGGTAATTGCAGTGCATTGAAATCAGCAATGAAGACATATCCTTTCTTTGACAGCAAACTGGAAAAGCCCTTAAGCCGTGTCATAGGTGGTAGGACAAAAAAATTTGCATTTTTATCCTGGAGGGATTTTGTTGCTTCATAGCAGAAGTTCTGGACTATTTTGTGTCATGGTTTGAAGAAGCAAACTGAGCTGCATGTTCTCTGCTGCAATTGACTTTGAGGAAGTGTTAAAATGGAAATGTGAAATGAATTGCTTTGAAAGCCTTGATTTTCCATTGAAAGTAGCTCACTGTATACCGTGGCTGAAAACTCAGTGCATTTATGTGTCATCTAAATGTCTTCATCCTTTTCACAGCGTTTCATGAGGTATTACTTCAGCTGGGCTGTTTGTGCTATTTACTGAACATGCCTAACTGTAAGAAAAATGAAACCATGCCTCAAATTCCTGGAGAGACGTGGAGGAAAATCCCCTCTTCCTTGAGGAGCACCCACCCTAAACCATGAGCAAAGTGGATTGTGTTTTTCTCTAGATAGTCTGCTACACATTCCACCCACTTCCTCAGGTTTTCCATGGGTTTTGGACTTCCAAGGATTGGGATGGGACCCACAGCGCATAAATGAGCACCAAGATAGATCTCCCAGGGCCTCCACCCCACGTTCTCTCATCTGAAGAGAAATTCCATGGGCCACATCAGCATAATCCATCAAGAGCTTCTGGAAGTAAGAGGCTGAACTACTGGATGCTTGAGGTTTTTGATTTGTAAATCAGCCATCTGGTACCAGCATCACTAGAAAAGAAGAAATAACATAAAAAACCTCCTCAGTCTGCTAAGTTCACAAAGACAACACAGCCTGCAGTTCTTCCTTGATATTTTTCCCCATTTTTTTTTAACTTCTTTGCTCTGGGCTGTTCTGATCCTCACACTTTGTGAGGATCCAAAAAACCCCATAACCCCTAGAAAAATAACCCCCATGCAAATAAAGAAAGTATATGGAGGTGGATATTGCATAGGTGTCCTGAGATGGGCACGTACCAGCATTGGAAAAGAACCACAATGAATGTTATAATGAGCATGTTTGAGACTGGGTAAGATCAATTACACCCTCAACAGTAAAACTGATGTCACAGAAGGTTGCAAGAGCTCCAGGTAAATGTTGTGGGGCAGGATGCCAAGAGCTGTGAGTTCTTTAGGTGAAGAAATTCTAAACTACCTTAGCGTCAAGATAAAAGAAAAAAAGCATTAAAGGAGGCAGAGCTACAGCACGCAGCAGCCATGACATCACCAATCTGCCTGGAGTGGAGTGCAAAAAACACATTTTCTTGTTGTTGCAAGTTCCACTTCTGATTTTACTTCTACTGGGAAACAGCTCCGTCAAGGTCACTGAAACCACAGATGTGCAAACACCGATCCCGCCGAGTCCGACGTTGCGCAAGATCCCGTTTAATGATAATCTCTCAAGGGTGGCTCTTAAAACTCATCCTTCCACATGACAGTTGAGATGATTTCACACGTGGTGCTGGCTTCCAGGCCTCAGAGGGTTAAGTTTTTCGGGTGAGATTCGCTGTATTCAGAATGAAACTTCCTCGGGTCAGGATATTGCTGCCGCAGCAGCAGCAACAAAGCCTCCTCCTGTGTTTTAATGTATAAAAAGAAACACTTCCCGAGCAACAAACCCCATCCATTGTGTTCCAGGGCTGAGTTTTTGAAGTATGGGGACGTGCAATAGGCACAACTGCTTTCAATGAAGGGAACAATGGGTAATGACAGGCTCCAGAATGGGCTCGGTGCTGCGGGTTTCTTATCACCCCATCGGGCTGGCTCACCCTCCTGCTGGAGGTGGCCACAGCCTGCAGCTCCAAATGGGCTGGTCTGCCAGGAAAGAGGGGTGATGTGAAGGTTGTGAAGCACAGCATGATCCCACATTCCCTTCTGCTGGCACCATTTTGGGAGCAGGAGCCTCTGTCCGAGGGGTGGGAGAGGCAAGGACCTCCTAAACCACCACAGCTGTTTTCTCAGGGAGCGTGGCTTTATGACAGCCTTTGAGACTTGTCATTACACTTTGGTTTCACCCTAGTCCTGCTGAAAACCAGCACAACCCTTGGAGCTGGCTCCAGATGGAGCTGGACTCAGGTCTGTGCTGTGAACCACGGAAGAAAGGACACTAAAACTGGACTTGGTGCTGTTTTTTCCCTGCCTTCTTTTCCCACAGCTAAACAGAAGCGCCCTTCATGCTTGCCAGTGATCCTGAAATGAGTAGCAGTGACCAGAGTGAGCTTAGCAAGGCTTTATGGCCAGCTTTGGAATGTCTGGTGAGCACTCACTTCAGCATGAGCAGCAGCCAGCTGGGTCTGGGCTCCCCTAATCTGGTATTTGCAGCCTTTCCTCGCTGCCAGATGAAATTTTAGGCCTTGGATGGTTTCACTCCTTTTGCTTGGTTTGGTTTCAAGTTTACACACAAACAGCCACTACACGAGACGCCAACAAACCTCGGCTCAATTCCTCATCAGAAAACAATTTCGTACTCCCACACCAATCCCACAAATGCCTCTGACTCTCTAATAAAGCAGCATTAAAAATGTGCTCTCTGGAGTGACTTAGGGCTAAGATATGGTCAGGGCTGGAGGATCCCTCTGAGAGGAGAGGGTGAAAAAGGACCCTGAGCCACGTGCCTGCTGTTGCTGCTCTCTTCTCTTGGGACATCACCTTTGAGGAGCTTTATGGGGCAGGTGAAACCTCAGTGTCAGCTCCTGTGCAACACCTGTCATTCCACCTCTTCCAACCCCACAAATTAATCCTTACACTTCGGGACTACTCAGAGACCCATGAGCGTTGCCACATGTGTGATTGGTACAAGTGTAATTACAGCTGAGGTGGTGTTGATGATCTAAAAATAAAGCCATGACTTCAAACTACAGATTTCAGACCAGGAAATAACTGGTCCTGAGTTTTGGGGACCAGTTCAGGGATTTGTTCATTTTCAGATTTGGGGTAGCAATGATGGAAGGCTTCTGTAGGGCACTGGAGGGAGGTCCAGGCTCATTCCTCACCCTCTTGGCCTCAGTTTCCCACCTGGACACAACACAAGCCATGACCTTTCTCTGGTTTCATTATTCACAACTCCTCTGGGCAGGGTCTATTTGTCCCCATATGTTTATGCGGTACACAGGGACAAAATTTTCCATTGGGACTCTCTGGGTGACAATACCCCACAAAAACATCGTGTGCCCAAACAGGCCCAGCAGGATGGCCCTGCAGGGAGGGATTGGGAGGCTGAGGGTGTAAATCCACCCAGCACAGCCAGCAAGGGGCTGGCCACAGCACTGATCATGGAATCATGGAATATCCTGAGTTGGAAGGATCCACAGGGATCATCCAGGGCAACTCCTGGCCCTGCCCAGACCCCCCAATAATCCCAGCCTGGGCATTCCTGGGAGCTCCTGGAGCTCTGGCAGCCTCAGGGCTGTGCCCATTCCCTGGGGAGCCTGGGCAGTGCCCAGCACCCTCTGGGGGAAGAACATCCTGATCTCCAACCTAAACTGCCCCTGAAACAGCTTCAATATGTGTCAGGTCACCAAAATCAACATGAAACTTGTTGAAGCTCTTGGAGGGAGAGGTAGACCTTCCTTGAGGACTTCATGATTCCAGTTAGCAAAGACCTCCCATGTGTTGTGCAAGGTGACCTGCTCATTTTGACTAAAACTGGTTTTAGCCCTCCCATCCCCACCCCTGCCCAAGGAACAGGTCCTCCAGGAGATGCAGTGAGGGATAATTTTGGATGGGGAAAGCATTGATGAGCTCCACTTGGCAGAGCTGCCGCCAGGACAAGGAGAGAATCCACAGCCCAGGCTTCAGCCAGGGGTTTAGGATTTGTATTTTCCCCACAGAAATTAAAACCCCTCACATCACCCTGAACCAATCTCATTTAAATGAGTTTGTTTTGGTTTTGTCTGAGTAGCTCTAGCTCCAGCAAACCAGTCTCTCCTCCCACTCCTTTGAATTTTCCTGCTGCAAAGAAGCAGCCCAGGCAAAACCAGCAGTTGAACTGGGAAAGGAGGAGTGAGAACTGGAACTGGCCTCTCCTGGGATGCACACAAACAACCAGAATGATTTTTTGTGACCTGAGTGCTCTACCCAGGGGGAGGTGGAACACTGATATTTCCAAAACCTAACTCTCATTCCAGCAGCACAGATTGGTGGTTGGGAACTGAGCCTGTGATTCTCAGAAATACCAGGAATATCAAGCGTTTTCCTCCTTCCAACTCCCAATTCCCTGTTAGCTCAGAGAAATGTCCTGGATGCTCTCTCTGCTCCTGGAGGGGCAGCACTGGAACAGAAGCTGTGGGGCAGGAGATCTAATCCTAAATCTCTGTTTCTCCAGGAAGAGCAGGGAGATGGAAGTATTCAGGGAATGCCACCAACAACAAACACCGGGAGCTTTCCAGGCTGCCTTTTACACATTTGGAAAACAAACAAACAAGAAAGGCATTCAGACATCCCCTCTGTGTTTGACAGAGCACTTTAACGCCAACACTCATAATTCCCAGGGGCTGCCAGAGGACAGAAAAAGCACGAGTTTTGCCTGTGATCTAAACATCAAACTGCAGCTCACTCCACATCTGTGCACCTCAGTAGCTGAAGCCTTTCCAGCCCAGGAAGCTGAAGAGCTGACCCCGTCCAGATGTTTCCACAGGACATTATCAGTTGTTCACAGAGAGAGCCCTTAGAGAAGCTGAAAAAATACCTGATAAGGTTGAGAGGCAGCAGAGTTGCACCCACCCTGTGCCAGGCAGCATTCCCAGAGCTGGTCTGGGAAGCAATCACCCCAGCAGTTTAACACCTTGGGTTAGGGAACAAAGCAGAATAGCAGCCCGAATTGAAATGGAAGGAAGCTGGGCAGAAAACAATTATCAAAACTGGAATTCGGCCAGGACTGCCTGGATAAATAAAAACCACCATGGGATAGTGGTGAAGGCTGAGCAGTGAGAATATGAGTTTTCCAAAAGGCTGCTTGGATGGGACAGAGTTTCATGGATGGTTGAGAGCAAGAGTGTCAACTACTTAATCACCAAACTGCTTCCGGCAGCACCCACGGGCCCGTGATGAAACCTCACCAATTATTGATCAGACTCAGCCCTTTTGAACATGCAAGATCAGATAAGGTCACAGCCTGAAGTGATTCACTGCTAACCTGGAAAAGAAAAAAAAAAA